>OX381673.1:17482500-17504941 GCA_947462355.1 Caradrina kadenii
GTTAGGTTAGGTTTTTTTTTTTTTTTTTTTTTTTTTTTTTTTTTTTTATTTCTCGTTTTCCACTCCCTGCCTTGAGCAGGGTCGTTATAAATCAAGTTTTTTGTTTGTGCGTAATTACGTGTTATATGTAATATAGTATATTAAATAAATAAATATATATATATATATATTGTTTGTGTTCTTATTGTTTTTATACGTGTAAAAAATATTTTTAATAGTCATTCCTTTCTCAAGGGTCGCGCAACTCTTGACGTCTGTCAATATTTTTGCGCTTTCTTGAGCCCTTCTTCTTTAGTATAATATATAATTCATTAATTTTAATGTGTTGTGTGCGTCTAGATATGTGTAGATATAATCTTATTAAAATGTATGCGTTTATATTTGTTTTGATTTTGGTATATATATGTGTCACCTCTTTCCTTGCTCAAGGGTCGCGCAATCCCTTAGCGTACACCAATACATTGCGCTTTCTTGAGCCCTTTTTTATTCAATCTGGTTTTTGTGTTTATATATAGATATGTATATAATTGAGTATATATATTATTTTTAATGTACATATTTTTGGAATATTTATTTGTTTAAAAGTGTAGATATTTTATTATTTTATATGATTAAATGAAATTATGTGTATATATATATATAGTGTTTGGAGATCGTAGCTGATAGGGACAAACAGCAATAGACACTATCTGTTCCTACCCGCCACGACCTCCACCACCCTTCTTGCAAATCTCATAAAAGTTTCTCGCCTCTTGGAGTTGCCCATTATTTCCCTCAGATTCTCCCTATTGTAATTATCCCCATGCTCCTGTTCGCTGTCATATCTTGCTCGACCGAACATCGGGCAGTCGAGCAAGACATGCAGTGCCGTTTCCTCGACCCCCGGAAAGCATGTGCACGATGGGTTCTCCTTACACTTGAATCGTGTCAGGTATTCGGAGAACCCACCGTGTCCCGTCAATATTTGTGCCGCAATCATGTCCATGGGGATTTTACGGACAACCCTGTGGCTCTCGATTGCGTTTGGGAAGAATATTTTGGTTGTCCCGGCTGTCTCGCCCGACTGATATCTCCGATTCCATTCGTCAATGGACCCCCGTCTGATTTGCCCCTTGACGAATGAGACCGGGTACTTGTCGTAGTCGGGCAGACGTTTGAGGTGAAGGGCGGCCATTTTAGCCAGGTAGTCGGCGCGTTCGTTGCCCGCAAGCCCCGCGTGGGCTTTCAGCCAGAACAGAGACACAGCTTTGCTCTGGCCGAAGGCGACCCGCAGGTTTTTGCGGGCCTCGACCGCCAGGGGATGCGGGGAGCCATAGTTGGTCACCGCCTCCAGCGCAGACCTGGAGTCGCTATAAATCGCGAAGCTCTGCTGAGCACCCCGAACAATGTCCTTCGTGGCTCTGCATATGGCCAGTAGTTCCGCCTGATAGACCGTGCCGTATGATGGCAGCTTCAACTTGACGGCTCTGGTTTCCGCATTTCCCTCCCAGAACGAGGCTGCGGCGCCCACCTTGCCGTCAATTTTGCTGCCATCAGTATATATTTTGACGGCGAAGTCGCTGTTGGCGTCAAGTTCGTTTTGGTCTATCAGGCTCTTGAACTCCAGGCGCATATGCGTTGCCGGGTGTCCGTCGTCGGCGTGCCCCGCCCTTCGCTCGATCTCCCCGCCCGCGAGGTCGGACCTGGGTACCCCCCTCTTGGCCTCGTACAGGGCCGCTGCCTCCTGAATTCGGATGTCGAGAGGGAGTATCCCGGCAAGAAGCAGCGCTGCGTTTAGGGAGACCGTGCGGTAGGCTCTGCAGAGCTTCTGCGCGAATCCACGCTGGATAGAGGCGAGCTCTTTTTTGGCTCCCAGCTTTCCCACCGCCGGTGCCCAGGCGCTCGCCGCGTACATAGTCACCGGCTCTATGACAGCGGTGTAAATAATGCGGATGACATCCGCGTGAAGGCCCCAGCTGATCTTGGCCGCCTTCGACAGCTGCCTGTAAATATTGATCACTTTTCGACATATATTTACTATGTGTGTGTTAAACGTCAGGCCGCTGTCGATGGTTAGGCCAAGGATTTTTATTTCCTTTGACATGCCAATACCGACCCCGCCCATGCTCAGGATTGGTTCGTCAAACTTTAGCTTTCTAGTGACCACCATCGCCTGTGTCTTGTGGGGCGCAAACTTCAGCTTGTTTTTGACGCCCCACTCCCCAACATAGGCGAGGGCGGCATTGGCCTGTCTTTGGACCTCCAGCGCAGTGTCCCCGTCAACGACCAGGACTATGTCGTCGGCGAACGCCTGGCAATAGTCGCCCCTTTCCGTTAGGCCCTTGAGTAGCGGGTCGAGGAGGAGGTTCCATAGGATTGGGCCTCCTATGGAACCCTGGACACACCCCTTATTCGTGTTTATGGAGTGTGCCTCCCCGCCGTATCTGACCTCCACCCTCCTGTCTTCGAGGTAGCTACTAAGGACCTTTCGGATATTTCCAGGACAGCCCTCCTCCCGGAGCCGGACCTTTATTGCTGGCCACCAGGCACTGTCGAAGGCTCCCTCTATGTCCAATGAGATCATGGTTATTAGCTTTTTGAGTTTAAGCTTACCTCTTATGTGTCCCATTAGATCATAGAGGGAGTCCTCGGTGCTTCTTTGTGGCATGAAGCCATACTGTCGGGCGCTCAGTTTGGGGAGGAGGTGCCACTTCAACCTCCCCACGACCATCTTCTCCAGAATCTTCCCCAAGACCGGGAGCAAACCTATCGGCCTGTACGATTTGGGCTGGGAGTAGTCTGGTTTTGCGGGCTTACGCAGGACAACTACGGCCGCTTCTTTCCAGGGCTTCGGGAAGTAGCCCAATTTTAGGCACATGTTGGTAATCGCCAGGAAGGTTCCCGGATCCTGCGAGACCGCTCGCGCGCAGATATCGGCTGTGAAGCCATCTGCACCCGGGGCCTTCTTCGGATTGAAGCTTTCCACCGCCACTCGCAGCTCCTGTTCCGTGAACGGGGGATCATGGTTGTCATCACGTTCCCCGTCCACGAGGTTGGCTTGCTGTCGAGTGGCACGGTGGTCTGGATTATCCTCGCTTTCCCGGTCCTCCGGGTAGAAAGTTTCGGCGAGCAGTCTCGTCGACTCCTTCAGGGTCAGGAACCCTCCGTTGTGCCTTAGGGGAACGTCTTCATGTCTAGTAGACGTGCGGCCGATCACCCTGTATATGCCTTCCCAAAGCCCCTCTTTGTCCTGCTTCCCGCAAAACTCCTTCCAGCTCCGAGTCTGCGCATCCCTGGTCTTGGCGAAGTATTCCTCCTTCTTCTGCAGGTACCTATCTATCACCCCGGCCTTCCTGGAGGGGGCCGCGCAACGTATTCGTCTCTTCCTGGTGGCGACTTCTCTTTTCAGGGTAGCTAACTCCTCGGACCACCACGGCAAGGTGAGCGTTGTGTGTGTTTTAATGAGTGGTATGTGTTCAGTGCATGCTATGTGTATGTTGTTTGTGTATGTGTTAATTGTGTTCTCGAGTTGTTGAGTGTTGTTGATTGATGTTACGTTCGACGGGCTGATGTTCTGTTCTGCGTTTAGCTGGGCCAGTTTCTCACAAAACTGGCTCCAGTTAGCTTTTCTGGTGTTGAACAGCCTCGTCGTCCGTTGTGTGTGTGTTCGCTCACCTCTCTGCAACTTTATGTTGAATGTTATGGCGTTGTGGTCCGAGTTCGTCATACCCTGATCAATTTTCCAGCTTTCCAGGTTAGGTTAGGTTAGGTTAGGTTAGGTTAGGTTAGGTTAGGTTAGGTTAGGTTAGGTTAGGTTAGGTTAGGTTAGGTTAGGTTAGGTTAGGTTAGGTTAGGTTAGGTTAGGTTAGGTTAGGTTAGGTTAGGTTAGGTTAGGTTAGGTTAGGTTAGGTTAGGTTAGGTTAGGTTAGGTTAGGTTAGGTTAGGTTAGGTTAGGTTAGGTTAGGTTAGGTTAGGTTAGGTTAGGTTAGGTTAGGTTAGGTTAGGTTAGGTTAGGTTAGGTTAGGTTAGGTTAGGTTAGGTTAGGTTAGGTTAGGTTAGGTTAGGTTAGGTTAGGTTAGGTTAGGTTAGGTTAGGTTAGGTTAGGTTTTTTTTTTTTTTTTTTTTTTTTTTTTTTTTTTTTTTTATTTCTGCTCTCCACTCCCTGCCTTGAGCAGGGACGATATCAATCAGTTTTTTATTGTTAACATCGTTGCTTAGTATTTTTCGTTTTGTTTGAATGTGTGTTTATTATTTAAGTCTGTGGGTTCGTTATGTCGTCTTCGTTATTAGTTTTGTTCTGGATTTGGTTTTACATGTTAAAAAAAAAAAATTTGTTAATCAGTTTTTATTTGCGTAATTATTACTTGATGCTGACTGTATAAATATATATTTTAATGGTAATAATACTGTCTTGCTTTTACACTTGTAGTTTAGATGTCTATAATATATATATATTTAATAGTGTGTTCTTTCCTTCATTCTTCGTTTTTCGTTCTCAATTGTGTATATATATACAATATTATATGTAAATATATATGATGTTATTTGCTATATATGTGTTTATAATATATATTATATAGTGTGTTCAAAACTCTTTCCTTGCTCAAGGGTCGCGCAATCCCTTAGCATACACCAATACATTGCGCTTTCTTGAGCCCTTCTTATTCAATCTATTTTTTTTGTGTTTATATATAAATATGTATAGAATTGAGTATATAAATTAGTTTCAATGTACATGTTTTTAAAATATTTATTTGTTTAAAAATGTAGATATTTTATTATTTTATATGATTAATGAATTATGTATATATATCGTGTTTTGAGATCGTAGCTGACAGGGACAACAGCAATAGACGCTATTTGTTCCTAGCCGCCACGATCTCCACTACGGTTAGGTTAGGTTAGGTTAGGTTAGGTTAGGTTAGGTTAGGTTAGGTTAGGTTAGGTTAGGTTAGGTTAGGTTAGGTTTTTTTTTTTTTTTTTTTTTTTTTTTAGTTTGTATATCTAATGCCCACTCCCTGCCTTGAGCAGGGTCGTTAATAATCGGTTTTTGTTTTTGCTTACTTTATTTTTAATTTTTGATTTGATTTTAGTTTGTGTTAGTCTTTTTTATGTTTGTCGTTTATTTTGCTGGTTTTGTTTCAGTTTGTTGTCGTTTATTTTTCTTTGTTCGATATGTTACGGTTTGCAGACTTTGTTTATTTGTTGTTTATAATTGCCTTTTTTTTTTTTTTTTTTTTTTTTTTTTTTTTTTTTTTTTTTTTTTTTTTTTTCTATGTTTGTATTATTTGCTTAATATGTTACTATGTTTATATTAATAAATATATTGTGTTTTATTTTCATATACATATATAATATACTTAATTATGTGCATGTTGTACATGTGATTGTTTATTTGTAACAAAATATATATATATATACATATTCTATTCTTTTTAATTCTTTCCTTGCTCAAGGGTTGCGCAAACCCTTGGCGTTTGCCAATCCTTTGCGCTTGCTTGAGCCCTTCCGTTACTGTGACTTCTGCCACTTCCATTTTCTTTCCATAATTTATTAAACTTATTATAGTGTAGATTAATTTATTTTGTTTAAATATATTAGTAATATTTATATATATATGTATAAATATACATACATTAACATATAGTATATTTACTTATAATATATATTATAATTTAGCCGTCGCTCTCCAGGGCCTCGGTTTGGTTCCGGGCATACAATTGTGATGGCCGGGAAGGCTCCCGGGTCCTGCGAGATCGCTCGCACGTAGATATCTGCAACCGGGGACTTCTTCGGGGTAAAGCGTTCCACAGCCACTCGCAGCTCCTGTTCCGTGAACGGGGGGACATGGTTATCATCATGTTCCCCGTCCACGAGGCTGGCTTGCTGTCGAGTGGTCCAGTGGTTTAGGCTGTCCTCGCTTTCCCGGTCCTCCGGGCTGAAAGTTTTGACGAGCGGTCTCGTCGAGTCCTTCCGGCTCAGGAACCTCCTCTTGGTCATTCGCCTCGGATACACCTCCCCGAGGCTCCTCCCTGCTCCACTTCCCCCAGATCCTAGTTTGCGTGCGACTTTGGCGAGGTGTTCAGCCCTTCCATGGAGGCACCTGTCCATCACCCCGACCCTCTCGGGAGGCGTTGTAGATCGCATTTGCCTCTTCCTGGTGGAAACTTCTCTCTTCGGGGTGACTAGCTCCTCGGACCACCGCGGCTTGGTGAGCTTTGTGTGTGTTTTCATATGTGGTGTGTGTTCAGTGCATGTTATGTATGTGTTGTTTGTATGTGTGTCTATAATGGTGTCGAGTTGATGAGTGTTACTGACTTGTGTTACGTCCGACGGGCTGCTGTGGTGTGTTCCGTTAGACTGGACCAGATTCTCACGAAACTGGCTCCAGTTAGCTTCTTTCATGTTGAGCAGCCTCGTCGTCCGTTGTATGTGTGTTTGCTCACCTTCCTGCAGCTTCACGTTGAAGGTTTTGCCGCTGTGGTCCGACTTCGTCTTACTCCGATCTATTTCCAAGCTTTCCACCAGGTCGAGGATATCCGTCTCGAAGGTCGGGGCGTCGCCGACATTTGGTGCCTGCATGTGCGTCGCGGTTTCCATGCTATTTGCGGTGGCGCCTTTAGCAGTACGCAACGGTGGATCGCGCTATTGCGTCCCACCGTTTGCGTAGCGGACACTCCAAGCTAAACCCGTTGTGAGCCAGGTTGTCTTGGCCCGCTTTTTGGCAATTGCAGCATTTGGGGGGCTCCCCGGCCAGGTGCGACGGGCATTCCGCTCTCAGGTGAGAGTCGCCGCAATGCGAGCAGAGGTCGTCCTTCCCGGTGCAGTGTTTCCGGCCGTGGCCAAAACCAAGGCATTTCGTGCACTGCACAAGGGGGGTCTGGTCATACACCCTCACCCTTTGCAGGTCTATGTGTGCACGGCCTGCCTTGGTTAGGATCTGCCACACCGGGGGGGAGACCTGCACGACCACATGGCACTCATGCGGATTCCGTGCTCGCTTCCGATATTTTACGGCGACTCTCACCTCGTCTTTCTTCAGCTCGCCGAGGAGATGCTGGTTCTGTTTTAGGATCGCCCTGGCGACATCGTCGTCCGTGTTGTAAGACAACACGTCCGCTAGCATCACCAGGGGATCCCTATTCACCGCCTCGGCTACCCTCAGCCCCACCGTTGAGCCCCCCAGCCTGTTCTTCACCATTTCTAGCTCACAACGGGTCTGGCACCCTATGACCACCTTCTGGTCTTTGGTCTTTCGGACCTTGTCGACCCGAATGCCCGTCTGTTTCGCGTCCACCGCGATTCGAATTTTGTCGACGACGGCACTACTGGTGTCGTTGCCGTCGTCGGAGCTCACTATGAGCGAGTGCAGCGGCGGCGGCGGCACAAAATGCTTACTGGTCGCCGCTGCACTCGCATAGGTTGCTGCCTTCTCCATGGAGTTCCGCTGTCCCTCCATCACCTCTTTGAGTCTCCTCATTTCTTCGCTGCTCTCCTTCACCAACGCGCTATGCTCCGCTAGTGAGGAGAGCAGTGAGTTGATCGCTGGAGGGGTCTCCGGGGCCGGGGTCGCTTTACTGGGCTCCACGTCAGTCCCCACCCCTCTTGCCACAGTGAAAGCCGCCGCCTCCTCCTTCACCAGCTGATAAAGCCGGTCCACTGCCTGGGTGATACCGGCTTTAATGTCTGTTCTAAGGTTGCGCGAGTCACCCAGGAGAGATTTCGCGCGGACCAGGCAGTTCCGTGCCTCGGTGACTCGGTCGGTGGGTCTTTGGCTCGTTCCCGGCGATCCTCCCGCCGCCCCGGCGGATGTTCTGCGCAACACGACCTTGCAGTCCGTCGGTTGCGCGGTCTTTCTAGCGGGCTGCGAGAGGGCCGCCGCGACCGGAGCCGCCTTCTTAGGTTGCTGTGTGACCGATGGTGGAGGGGGCTGGGATAACGCCGCTTTCACGCTTTCCCACTCCCCGATGCTTCGCCTTACTTTTGAGGCCTGATTTTTTGGGGAGGAGACCATTTCATCGGCTGATGGAGAGACGACGGGGCTCGTAGGGGTCCTTTTGGCAGGCGTCCTGGACAGGAGCATGGTAGGAGAGGAAAATATATGGGCTACAGATAAAATAGATAAAAGTAATACAGTGTCAATATAAAAGTGTATAAATATAAGAATAAAGGGTTGATCACACGCTGTATAGGGGCGCGTGGGTCAGTGTGCACGACAGCGTGCACGGTCAAGTAGGAAATAAAAGTAATATTCTTTATATAAGTAACAATTCAAGGGTGGGTTTGGGCGGGCACGATTCCTAACAGTTTGGACAGTTTTTCACTGTCGGGTGGTCAATTTTTGTATGGGCGGCTCTGTTATGAGGGTGCACACGCGTTGCCTGCGCGGAGTCCCGTCTGGTGTGAAGGTTTCGACCCGTTCGCGCGACCGGAACGGGAGTTATTAGCCAGGGAATGGGCAAAAATGGTAAAAATTTTGAAAAAATTGAATAAAAACTGTTTAATTTAAAAATGACTAAATGTATTCCTTTTTCTGTTTCAGGACTCGGGTGGAGCAACTTCAGGCGCGTCCAGCGGCGTCCCTAGGGTTATTGCGAGACTAAATATGACAAAGTTATTAAATTTTAAAGTTTGTGACAATTTGGAAAAGTGTTTTTCTTTAATAAAAATTTTCCCTTTAAAGGTTTCAAAAATATTTTCACACAGGCGTGCAGGGCTCGCGGAGCCGCGTCCAGGGATGTATCACACTACTATGTTACCTTAATTATAAGGGTGTAAAACACTTGATCAATATTTTTCAAGCGCGAGTTAAGGTAAACTTTTGTACCGATGTACCTATATATAGGTATGTGTTTTTATACACCGGTCCGTACGAATGCTCGTTTTTACACCAATTCCCACGGGATTTTTGCAGATATCGCTGTGGTTTCGCTCCAGGGAGCTCGACCGGGGTGCGCTATAGCCGGGTGACGTGGAATCTTCCTCGGGAAATCGGTGGGTTAGGTTAGGTTAGGTTAGGTTAGGTTAGGTTAGGTTAGGTTAGGTTAGGTTAGGTTAGGTTAGGTTAGGTTTTTTTTTTTTTTTTTTTTTTTTTTTTTTTGTTTGTTTCTATTGCCCACTCCCTGCCTTGAGCAGGGTCGTTTTTAATCATATTTGTCATGTTTATCCTGTTGTTTTATTTAATTTTACTTATTGTGTTTGAATAGTTATAGTTTATATATTGCAAGTGATTATATATATTGTTTTTATTTGTATAATAGATATTGTTTTGTTCTCTCTCGAGTCTCAAGGGTCGCGCAACTCTTGACGTCCGTCAATATTTTTCGCTTTCTTGAGTCCATCTTTTTCCTTTCTTTTAGTATGGTATTTAAATAATATTTTTTTGCGTATTGTGTGCGTTTAGATATATTTATGTATAATGTATACGTTTATATTTGTTTGTAATTTTTTGTATATATATGTGTCCATTTTGTGTATTATATTATATATCACTTCTTTCCGTTCTCAAGGGTCGCGCAATCCCTTAGTATTACCTAATACATTGCGCTTTCTTGAGCCCTTCTTTAGTCTATTTTGGTATTTTGTATAGATAAGTATATAATTGAATGTGTATGTTTTTTTTTTAATTTTTATATTGTTCTTTCTTATATTTAATATCATTAACAAAGTATAGGTTTTGTGTTGTGAGTGTGTAATTATAATAATATTTGTATAATTTAGAAGGTATAAAAGTAATAGGTTTTGTGTTGTAAGTGTGTAATTATAATAATATTTGTATAATTTAAAAGGTATAAAAATACTAATAGAATATGTATATGTGTTTGTGTGTATATATAAGTATTCCATTCAATTTCCCCTCCCCCCAGGGCCTCGGGAAGTGGTCCAGTTTTGCGCCTAAGCTAATTTTGGAGTGGCCGAGAAGACTCCCGGATCCTGTGAGACCGCTCGCCCGCAGATGTTGGCTGCGAAAGCCGTCTGCAACCGGGGACTTCTTCGTGACGAGGCGGTTCACCGCCACTCGCAGCTCCTGTTTCGTGAACGGGGGGACATGGTTATCATCATGTTCCCCGTTCACGAGGCTGGCTTGCTGTCGAGTTGCTCGGTGGGCTTCGGTGTCCTCTCTTTCCCAGTCCTCCCTGCTGAAAGTTTTGGCGAGCGGTCAGGCGCCCCGTGCACACCTTCCCGAGGCTGTTCCCTGCTCCACTTTCTGCAGGTCCGAGTTCGCGTATCAGCGACTTTGTTGGGATGTTCAGTAATTCCATGCAGGCACCTATCCACCACCCCGGTCCTCTCGGGAGGCGTTGCGCATCGCATTTGTCTCTTCCTGGTGGAAGCTCCTTTCCTCGGTGTGGCTAACTCCTCGGACCACCGCGGCATGGTGGGCTTTGTGTGTGTTTTGATATGTGGCGTGTGTTCAGTGCATGTTATGTATGTGTTGTTTGTGTGTGTGTTTATAATGTTTTCGAGTTGATAAGTGTTACTGGTTGGTGTTACGTCCGACGAGCTGTTGTGTTGTATTGTATTAATCTGGACCAGTTTCTCACGAAACTGGCTCCAGTTAGCTTTATTTGTGATGAACAGCGTCGTCGTCCGTTGTGTGTATATTTGCCCACCTTCCTGCAGCTTTACGTTGAAGGTTTTGCCGCTGTGGTCCGATTTCGTTATACTCCGCTCTATTTCCCAGCCTTCCACCAGGTCGAGGACGTCCGTCCCGAAAGTCGGGGCGTCGCCGACATTCAGTGCCTGCATGATCGTCGCGGTTCTCTCTCGGAGGGTGTCTGTTGCCATGCTTGTTGCGGTGGCGCCTTTAGCAATACGCAACGGTGGATCGCGCTATTGCGTCCCACCGTTTGCGTAGCGGACATTCCAGGCTGAACCCGCTGTGAGCCAGGTTATCAAGGCCCGCTTTGTAGCAATTGCAGCATTTGGGGGGCTCCTTAGCTAGGTGCGACGGGCATTCCGCTCTCAGATGAGAGTCGCCGCAATGCGAGCAGAGGTCGTCCTTCCCGGTGCAGTGTTTTCGACCATGGCCAAAACCAAGGCATTTCGTGCACTGCACAAGGGGGGTCTGGTCATACACCCTCACCCTTTGCAAATCAATGTGTGCACGTCCTGCCCTGGTTAGGATCTGCCACACCGGGGGGGAGACCTGCACGACCACATGGCACTCGTGTGGGTTCCGTGCTCGCTTTCGATATTTTACGGCGACTCTCATCTCGTCCTTCTTCAGCTCGCCGAGGAGATGCTGGTTCTGTTTAAGGATCGCCCTGGCGACATCGTCGTCTGTGTTGTAAGACAACACATCCGCTAGCATCACCAGGGGATCCCTGTTCACCGCCTCGGCTACCCTCAGCCCCACCGCTGAGCCCCCCAGCCTGTTCTTCACCAACTCTAGCTCACAACGGGTCTGACACCCTATGACCACCTTCTGGTCCTTGGTCTTCCGGACCTTGTCGACCCGAATGCCCGTCTGCTTTGCGTCCACCGCGATCCTTATTTTGTCGACGACGGCACTGCTGGTGTCGTTGCCGTCGTCTGAGCTCACTATAAGCGAGTGCAGCGGCGGCGGCGGCACGTAGTGCTTTCCGGTCGCCGCTGCAGTCGCATAGGTTGCAGTCTTTTCTATGGAGCTCCGTTGTCTCTCCATCGCCTCCTTTAGTCTCCTCATTTCTTCGCCGCTCTCCTTCACCAACGCGCTATGCTCCGCTAGTGAGGAGAGCAGCGAATCGATCGCTGGAGGCGTCTCCGGGGGTGAGGTCCCACTACTGGGCTCCAAATCAGTCTCCACACCTCTTGCCATAGCGACGGCCGCCGCCTCCTCCTTAACCAGCTGGAAAAGCCGGTCCACTGCCTGGGTGATACCGACCTTTATGTCGGTTCTAAGGTTGCGCGAGTCACCCAGGAGGGTCTTCGCGCGGACCAGGCAGTTCCGTGCTTCGGTTATTCGGTCGGTAGATTTTTGACTCGTTCCCGGCGATCCTCCCGCCGCCCCGGCGGATGTTCTGCGCAACACGACTTTGCAGTCCGTCGGTTGCGCAGGCTTTCTAGCGGGCTGCGAGAGGGCCGCCGCGACCGGCGCAGTTTTCTTAGGTGGCTGGGCGGCCGATGGTTGAGGGGGCTGGTTTAACGCAGCCTTTACGCTCTCCCACTCGCCGATGCTTCGCCTCACTTTAGAGGCCTGCTTTCTGGGAGAGGGGACCTTTTCTTCGGCCGATGGAGAGACACCGGGACTCGCGGGGGTCTGTTTGGCGGGCGTTCTGGAAAGGAACATGGTGGAGGGAGAAAATGAATGAGCAACAAATAGGGGAAGATAAAGGAAGTGTCAATAAAACAGTGTATAATTAGAGTAGAGTGTTTATCACACGCTGTATAGGGGCGTGTGAGTCAGTGTGCACGACAGTGTGCACGGTCAAGTTAAAATAAAATAAAAAGTAAATTTCCCTATATGAAGAACAATTTAAGGGTGGGCTAGGGAGGGCAAGATTCCTAACAGTTTGGACAGTTTTTCACTGTCGGGTGGTCAATTTTTGTATGGGCGGCTCTGTTATGAGGGTGCACACGCGTTGCCTGCGCGGAGTCCCGTCTGGTGTGAAGGTTTCGACCCGTTCGCGCGACCGGAACGGGAGTTATTAGCCAGGGAATGGGCAAAAATGGTAAAAATTTTGAAAAAATTTAATAAAAACTGTTTAATTTAAAAATGACTAAATGTATTCCTTTTTCTGTTTCAGGACTCGGGTGGAGCAACTTCAGGCGCGTCCAGCGGCGTCCCTAGGGTTATTGCGAGACTTGAAATGACAAAGTTATTAAATTTTAAAGTTTGTGAGAATTTGGAAAAGTGTTTTTCTTTAATAAAAATTTTCCCTTTAAAGGTTTCAAAAATATTTTCACACAGGCGTGCAGGGCTCGCGGAGCCGCGTCCAGGGATGTATCACACTACTATGTTACCTTAATTGTAAGGGTGTAAAACACTTGATCAATATTTTTTAAGCGCGAGTTAAGGTAAACTTTTGTACCGATGTACCTATATATAGGTATGTGTTTTTATACAGTGGTCCGTACGAATGCTCGTTTTTACACCAATTCCCACGGGATTTTTGCAGATATCGCTGTGGTTTCGCTCCAGGGAGCTCGACCGGGGTGCGCTATAGCCGGGTGACGTGGAATCTTCCTCGGGAAATCGGTCAAAACGGGATAGGTGGGACTGAGTGTGCAAAATTCCTAACAGTTTGGACAGTTTTTCACTGTCGGGTGGTCAATTTTTGTATGGGCGGCTCTGTTATGAGGGTGCACACGCGTTGCCTGCGCGGAGTCCCGTCTGGTGTGAAGGTTTCGACCCGTTCGCGCGACCGGAACGGGAGTTATTAGCCAGGGAATGGGCAAAAATGGTAAAAATTTTGAAAAAATTTAATAAAAACTGTTTAATTTAAAAATGACTAAATGTATTCCTTTTTCTGTTTCAGGACTCGGGTGGAGCAACTTCAGGCGCGTCCAGCGGCGTCCCTAGGGTTATTGCGAGACTTGAAATGACAAAGTTATTAAATTTTAAAGTTTGTGAGAATTTGGAAAAGTGTTTTTCTTTAATAAAAATTTTCCCTTTAAAGGTTTCAAAAATATTTTCACACAGGCGTGCAGGGCTCGCGGAGCCGCGTCCAGGGATGTATCACACTACTATGTTACCTTAATTGTAAGGGTGTGGTTAGGTTAGGTTAGGTTAGGTTAGGTTAGGTTAGGTTAGGTTAGGTTAGGTTAGGTTAGGTTAGGTTAGGTTAGGTTAGGTTAGGTTAGGTTAGGTTAGGTTAGGTTAGGTTAGGTTAGGTTAGGTTAGGTTAGGTTAGGTTAGGTTAGGTTAGGTTAGGTTAGGTTAGGTTAGGTTAGGTTAGGTTAGGTTAGGTTAGGTTAGGTTAGGTTAGGTTAGGTTAGGTTAGGTTAGGTTAGGTTAGGTTAGGTTAGGTTAGGTTAGGTTAGGTTAGGTTAGGTTAGGTTAGGTTAGGTTAGGTTAGGTTAGGTTAGGTTAGGTTAGGTTAGGTTAGGTTAGGTTAGGTTAGGTTAGGTTAGGTTAGGTTAGGTTAGGTTAGGTTAGGTTAGGTTAGGTTAGGTTAGGTTAGGTTAGGTTAGGTTAGGTTTTTTTTTTTTTTTTTTTTTTTTTTTTTTTTTTTTTTTTTTTTTTTTTTTTTTTTTTTTTTTTTTTTTTTTTTTTTTATTTTTTTGTCTCGTTTTCCACTCCCTGCCTTGAGCAGGGTCGTTATAAATCAAGTTTTTTGTTTGTGCGTAATTACGTGTTATATGTAATATAGTATATTAAATAAATAAATATATATATATATATATTGTTTGTGTTCTTATTGTTTTTATACGTGTAAAAAATATTTTTAATAGTCATTCCTTTCTCAAGGGTCGCGCAACTCTTGACGTCTGTCAATATTTTTGCGCTTTCTTGAGCCCTTCTTCTTTAGTATAATATATAATTCATTAATTTTAATGTGTTGTGTGCGTCTAGATATGTGTAGATATAATCTTATTAAAATGTATGCGTTTATATTTGTTTTGATTTTGGTATATATATGTGTCACCTCTTTCCTTGCTCAAGGGTCGCGCAATCCCTTAGCGTACACCAATACATTGCGCTTTCTTGAGCCCTTTTTTATTCAATCTGTTTTTTGTGTTTATATATAGATATGTATATAATTGAGTATATATATTATTTTTAATGTACATATTTTTGGAATATTTATTTGTTTAAAAGTGTAGATATTTTATTATTTTATATGATTAAATGAAATTATGTGTATATATATATATAGTGTTTGGAGATCGTAGCTGATAGGGACAAACAGCAATAGACACTATCTGTTCCTACCCGCCACGACCTCCACCACCCTTCTTGCAAATCTCATAAAAGTTTCTCGCCTCTTGGAGTTGCCCATTACTTCCCTCAGGTTCTCCCTATTGTAATTATCCCCATGCTCCTGTTCGCTGTCATATCTTGCTCGACCGAACATCGGGCAGTCGAGCAAGACATGCAGTGCCGTTTCCTCGACCCCCGGAAAGCATGTGCACGATGGGTTCTCCTTACACTTGAATCGTGTCAGGTATTCGGAGAACCCACCGTGGCCCGTTAACATTTGCGCCGTTATACTGTCCATGGGGATCTTGCGGACCGTCCTGTGGCTCTCAATGGCGTCTGGGAAGAAGGTTTTGGTTGTCCCGGCTGTCTCACCCGACTGATACCTCCGATTCCACTCGCCAAGGGACCCCCGTCTGATTTGCCCCTTGGCGAATGAGACCGGGTACTTGTCGTAGTCGGGCAGACGTTTGAGGTGAAGGGCGGCCATTTTAGCCAGGTAGTCGGCGCGTTCGTTGCCCGCAAGCCCCGCGTGGGCTTTCAGCCAGAACAGAGACACAGCTTTGCTCTGGCCGAAGGCGACCCGCAGGTTTTTGCGGGCCTCGACCGCCAGGGGATGCGGGGAGCCATAGTTGGTCACCGCCTCCAGCGCAGACCTGGAGTCGCTATAAATCGCGAAGCTCTGCTGAGCACCCCGAACGATGTCCTTCGTGGCTCTGCATATGGCCAGTAGTTCCGCCTGATAGACCGTGCCGTATGATGGCAGCTTCAACTTGACGGCTCTGGTTTCCGCATTTCCCTCCCAGAACGAGGCTGCGGCGCCCACCTTGCCGTCAATTTTGCTGCCATCAGTATATATTTTGACGGCGAAGTCGCTGTTGGCGTCAAGTTCGTTTTGGTCTATCAGGCTCTTGAACTCCAGGCGCATATGCGTTGCCGGGTGTCCGTCGTCGGCGTGCCCCGCCCTTCGCTCGATCTCCCCGCCCGCGAGGTCGGACCTGGGTACCCCCCTCTTGGCCTCGTACAGGGCCGCTGCCTCCTGAATTCGGATGTCGAGAGGGAGTATCCCGGCAAGAAGCAGCGCTGCGTTTAGGGAGACCGTGCGGTAGGCTCTGCAGAGCTTCTGCGCGAATCCACGCTGGATAGAGGCGAGCTGTTTTTTGGCTCCCAGCTTTCCCACCGCCGGTGCCCAGGCGCTCGCCGCGTACATAGTCACCGGCTCTATGACAGCGGTGTAAATAATGCGGATGACATCCGCGTGAAGGCCCCAGCTGATCTTGGCCGCCTTCGACAGCTGCCTGTAAATATTGACCACTTTTCGACATATATTTACTATGTGTGTGTTAAACGTCAGGCCGCTGTCGATGGTTAGGCCAAGGATTTTTATTTCCTTTGACATGCCAATACCGACCCCGCCCATGCTCAGGATTGGTTCGTCAAACTTTAGCTTTCTAGTGACCACCATCGCCTGTGTCTTGTGGGGCGCAAACTTCAGCTTGTTTTTGACGCCCCACTCCCCAACATAGGCGAGGGCGGCATTGGCCTGTCTTTGGACCTCCAGCGCAGTGTCCCCGTCAACGACCAGGACTATGTCGTCGGCGAACGCCTGGCAATAGTCGCCCCTTTCCGTTAGGCCCTTGAGTAGCGGGTCGAGGAGGAGGTTCCATAGGATTGGGCCTCCTATGGAACCCTGGACACACCCCTTATTCGTGTTTATGGAGTGTGCCTCCCCGCCGTATCTGACCTCCACCCTCCTGTCTTCGAGGTAGCTACTAAGGACCTTTCGGATATTTCCAGGACAGCCCTCCTCCCGGAGCCGGACCTTTATTGCTGGCCACCAGGCACTGTCGAAGGCTCCCTCTATGTCCAATGAGATCATGGTTATTAGCTTTTTGAGTTTAAGCTTACCTCTTATGTGTCCCATTAGATCATAGAGGGAGTCCTCGGTGCTTCTTTGTGGCATGAAGCCATACTGTCGGGCGCTCAGTTTAGGGAGGAGGTGCCACTTCAACCTCCCCACGACCATCTTCTCCAGAATCTTCCCCAAGACCGGGAGCAAACCTACGATTTGGGCTGGGAGTAGTCTGGTTTTGCGGGCTTACGCAGGACAACTACGGCCGCTTCTTTCCAGGGCTTCGGGAAGTGGCCCAATTTTAGGCACATGTTGGTAATCGCCAGGAAGGTTCCCGGATCCTGCGAGACCGCTCGCGCGCAGATATCGGCTGTGAAGCCATCTGCACCCGGGGCCTTCTTCGGATTGAAGCTTTCCACCGCCACTCGCAGCTCCTGTTCCGTGAACGGGGGATCATGGTTGTCATCATGTTCCCCGTCCACGAGGTTGGCTTGCTGTCGAGTGGCACGGTGGTCTGGATTATCCTCGCTTTCCCGGTCCTCCGGGTAGAAGGTTTCGGCGAGCAGTCTCGTCGACTCCTTCAGGGTCAGGAACCCTCCGTTGTGCCTTAGGGGAACGTCTTCGTGTCTAGTAGACGTGCGGCCGATCACCCTGTATATGCCTTCCCAAAGCCCCTCTTTGTCCTGCTTCCCGCAAAACTCCTTCCAGCTCCGAGTCTGCGCATCCCTGGTCTTGGCGAAGTATTCCTCCTTCTTCTGCAGGTACCTATCTATCACCCCGGCCTTCCTGGAGGGGGCCGCGCAACGTATTCGTCTCTTCCTGGTGGCGACTTCTCTTTTCAGGGTAGCTAACTCCTCGGACCACCACGGCAAGGTGAGCGTTGTGTGTGTTTTAATGAGTGGTATGTGTTCAGTGCATGCTATGTGTATGTTGTTTGTGTATGTGTTAATTGTGTTCTCGAGTTGTTGAGTGTTGTTGATTGATGTTACGTTCGACGGGCTGATGTTCTGTTCTGCGTTTAGCTGGGCCAGTTTCTCACAAAACTGGCTCCAGTTAGCTTTTCTGGTGTTGAACAGCCTCGTCGTCCGTTGTGTGTGTGTTCGCTCACCTCTCTGCAACTTTATGTTGAATGTTATGGCGTTGTGGTCCGAGTTCGTCATACCCTGATCAATTTTCCAGCTTTCCACCAGGTCGAGGATGTCTATCGTGCACGCGGAAACGTCAACGTGGCTGGTCAACGTTCTTCCCCCTCGTACAGTCTCGAAGGTCGGGGTGTCGCCGACATTTAGCACCTGCAGACCCAGTTGGTCGAGCGCGCCCACCAGACTGTCACCCCTCGGGTCGGTCGCCTTGCTGCCCCACCAGACACTTTTGGCATTGGCGTCCCCCCCGATCAGGAGGTTTGTCGGGCTCGCCGTCACGATTTTCCTCAGCTGCTCCAAGTATGGCTCTATGGGTGAGTTCGGTTCAAAGTAGAAGGAGGCCAGAGTGATCCTCCAGGCACTGGTGCAGATTTTCACGACCACGATGTTATTGGTCGTGAATTCTGGGCACTGTGTGACCTCTAGGTCTTGGTCGAATACGGCAATTGCCGCCTTCACAGTGCCCTCCAGACGGTTAGTGTTCTGGAAGATCCTGGCCCCCCTGTACACCTTTAAATATCCGGTCCCACCCACATATGGCTCCTGGAGCAGTGCGGCCGTGATTTTCCGATTGGCGGCCTCCTGCATGAGCTCGTCCGTAGCCAGCCGCATTCTCTGCAGGTTTGCCTGGACGAGCCCATGTCTCTTTGCTTCCTCACGGGGGGGAACTGCCGACTCGTTTACCGCGGTGGCGCCTTTAGCAGTACGAAACGGTGGACCGCGCTATTGCGTCCCACCGTTTGCGAAGCGGGCACTCCAGGCTGAACCCGTTGTGAGCCAGGTTATCATGGCCCGCCTTCTTGCAATTACTGCATTTTGGGGGCTCCCCGGCCAGGTGCGATGGGCATTCCGCTCTCAGGTGAGAGTCACCGCAATGCGAGCAGAGGTCGTCCCTCCCGGTGCAGTGTTTCCGACCGTGGCCGAAACCTAGGCATTTCGTGCACTGCACAAGGGGGGTCTGGTCGTATACCCTCACCCTTTGCAGGTCTATATGTGCACGTCCTGCCCTGGTCAGGATTTGCCACACCGGGGGGGAGACCTGCACGACCACATGGCACTCGTGTGGGTTTCGTGCTCTTTTTCGGTATTTTACGGTGACCCTCACCTCGTCCTTCTTCAGCTCACCGAGGAGGTGCTGGTTCTGTTTCAGGATCGCCCCGGTGATATCGTCGTCTGTGTTGTACGACAACACGTCCGCTAGCATCACCAGGGGATCCCTGTTCACCGCCTCGGCTACCCTCAGACCCACCGCTGAGCCCCCCAGCCTGTTTTTAACCATCTCCAGCTCACCACGGGTCTGGCAGCCTATAACAACCTTTTGGTCTTTGGCCTTTCGGACCTTGTCGACCCTAATGCCCGTTTTCTTCGCGTCCACCGCGATCCTAATTTTGTCGACGACGGTACTACTGGTGTCATTACCGTCGTCGGAGCTCACTATAAGCGAGTGCAGCGGCGGCGGCGGCACGTAATGCTTTCCGGTCGCCGCTGCACTCGCATAGGTCGCTGCCTTCTCCATGGAGTTTCGCTGTCTCTCCATCGCCTCCTTGAGTCTCCTCATTTCTTCGCCGCTCTCCTTCACCAACGCGCTATGCTCCGCTAATGAGGAGAGCAGCGAGTCGATCGCTGGAGGGGTCTCCGGGGGCGGGTTCGCTTTACTGGGCTCCACATCAGTCCCTACCCCTCTTGCCACAGTGATGGCCGCCGCTTCCTCCTTTACTAGCTGGAATAGCCGGTCCACTGCCTGGGTGATACCGGCTTTAATATCGGTCCTAAGGTTTCTCGAGTCACCCAGTAGAGATTTCGCACGGACCAGGCAGTTCCGTGCCTCGGTGACTCGGTCGGTAGATCGTTGGCTCGTTCCCGGCGATCCTCCCGCCGCCCCGGCGGATGTTCCGCGCAACACGACTTTGCAGTCCATCGGTTGCGCGGTCTTTCTAGTGGGCTGCGAGAGGGCCGCCACGACCGGGACCGCCTTCTTGGGTGGCTGGGCGGCCGATGGTGGAGGGGGTTGGGTTAATGCCGCTTTTACGCTTTCCCACTCCCCGATGCTTCGCCTAACTTTTGAGGCCTGGTTTTTGGGGGAGGGGACCCTTTCGTCGGCTGATGGAGAGACATCGGGACTCGTAGGGGTCTTTTTGGCAGGCGTCCTGGACAGGAGCATGGTAGGGGAGAAAAAGATGGGAAATAGATAAAGATAAAATAAGAACCAGTGTCAATATAAAAGTGTATAAATAATTATAAGAATAAAGTGTTGATCACACGCTGTATAGGGGCGTGTGAGTCAGTGTGCACGACAGCGTGCACGGTCAAAAGTTAATATAAATTCCTTAAATATATAAAAGTAATTTAAGGGTGGGCATGGGCGGGCACGATTCCTAACAGTTTGGACAGTTTTTCACTGTCGGGTGGTCAATTTTTGTATGGGCGGCTCTGTTATGAGGGTGCACACGCGTTGCCTGCGCGGAGTCCCGTCTGGTGTGAAGGTTTCGACCCGTTCGCGCGACCGGAACGGGAGTTATTAGCCAGGGAATGGGCAAAAATGGTAAAAATTTTGAAAAAATTGAATAAAAACTGTTTAATTTAAAAATGACTAAATGTATTCCTTTTTCTGTTTCAGGACTCGGGTGGAGCAACTTCAGGCGCGTCCAGCGGCGTCCCTAGGGTTATTGCGAGACTAAATATGACAAAGTTATTAAATTTTAAAGTTTGTGACAATTTGGAAAAGTGTTTTTCTTTAGTAAAAATTTTCCCTTTAAAAGTTTCAAAAATATTTTCACACAGGCGTGCAGGGCTCGCGGAGCCGCGTCCAGGGATGTATCACACTACTATGTTACCCTAATTATAAGGGTGTAAAACACTTGATCAATATTTTTCAAGCGCGAGTTAAGGTAAACTTTTGTACCGATGTACCTATATATAGGTATGTGTTTTTATACAGCGGTCCGTACGAATGCTCGTTTTTACACCAATTCCCACGGGATTTTTGCAGATATCGCTGTGGTTTCGCTCCAGGGAGCTCGACCGGGGTGCGCTATAGCCGGGTGACGTGGAATCTTCCTCGGGAAATCGGTCAAAACGGGATAGGCGGGACTGAGTGTGCAAAATTCCTAACAGTTTGGACAGTTTTTCACTGTCGGGTGGTCAATTTTTGTATGGGCGGCTCTGTTATGAGGGTGCACACGCGTTGCCTGCGCGGAGTCCCGTCTGGTGTGAAGGTTTCGACCCGTTCGCGCGACCGGAACGGGAGTTATTAGCCAGGGAATGGGCAAAAATGGTAAAAATTTTGAAAAAATTGAATAAAAACTGTTTAATTTAAAAATGACTAAATGTATTCCTTTTTCTGTTTCAGGACTCGGGTGGAGCAACTTCAGGCGCGTCCAGCGGCGTCCCTAGGGTTATTGCGAGACTAAATATGACAAAGTTATTAAATTTTAAAGTTTGTGACAATTTGGAAAAGTGTTTTTCTTTAGTAAAAATTTTCCCTTTAAAGGTTTCAAAAATATTTTCACACAGGCGTGCAGGGCTCGCGGAGCCGCGTCCAGGGATGTATCACACTACTATGTTACCCTAATTATAAGGGTGTAAAACACTTGATCAATATTTTTCAAGCGCGAGTTAAGGTAAACTTTTGTACCGATGTACCTATATATAGGTATGTGTTTTTATACAGCGGTCCGTACGAATGCTCGTTTTTACACCAATTCCCACGGGATTTTTGCAGATATCGCTGTGGTTTCGCTCCAGGGAGCTCGACCGGGGTGCGCTATAGCCGGGTGACGTGGAATCTTCCTCGGGAAATCGGTCAAAACGGGATAGGCGGGACTGAGTGTGCA
Organism: Caradrina kadenii; assembly: GCA_947462355.1. Classification (NCBI taxonomy): domain Eukaryota; kingdom Metazoa; phylum Arthropoda; class Insecta; order Lepidoptera; family Noctuidae; genus Caradrina; species Caradrina kadenii. The sequence goes on from OX381673.1 coordinate 17,504,149, forward strand.
AAATTCCTAACAGTTTGGACAGTTTTTCACTGTCGGGTGGTCAATTTTTGTATGGGCGGCTCTGTTATGAGGGTGCACACGCGTTGCCTGCGCGGAGTCCCGTCTGGTGTGAAGGTTTCGACCCGTTCGCGCGACCGGAACGGGAGTTATTAGCCAGGGAATGGGCAAAAATGGTAAAAATTTTGAAAAAATTGAATAAAAACTGTTTAATTTAAAAATGACTAAATGTATTCCTTTTTCTGTTTCAGGACTCGGGTGGAGCAACTTCAGGCGCGTCCAGCGGCGTCCCTAGGGTTATTGCGAGACTAAATATGACAAAGTTATTAAATTTTAAAGTTTGTGACAATTTGGAAAAGTGTTTTTCTTTAGTAAAAATTTTCCCTTTAAAAGTTTCAAAAATATTTTCACACAGGCGTGCAGGGCTCGCGGAGCCGCGTCCAGGGATGTATCACACTACTATGTTACCCTAATTATAAGGGTGTAAAACACTTGATCAATATTTTTCAAGCGCGAGTTAAGGTAAACTTTTGTACCGATGTACCTATATATAGGTATGTGTTTTTATACAGCGGTCCGTACGAATGCTCGTTTTTACACCAATTCCCACGGGATTTTTGCAGATATCGCTGTGGTTTCGCTCCAGGGAGCTCGACCGGGGTGCGCTATAGCCGGGTGACGTGGAATCTTCCTCGGGAAATCGGTCAAAACGGGATAGGCGGGACTGAGTGTGCAAAATTCCTAACAGTTTGGACAGTTTTTCACTGTCGGGTGGTCAATTTTTGTATGGGCGGCT
>OX381674.1:1805000-1972500 GCA_947462355.1 Caradrina kadenii
ATTAATATATTGTACAGCTAACTTACCTCTTCAATATTTTGGAACAACAACTGGTGATCATTAGGTGCTATGAGGTCTGCTCTCTCCGCTAGGGGTGACACAAATCTGACGAGGCCGAATTGTAGACAAGTGCCGTAGTGCTGCTCTCTTGCTACCACGGCTAGGAGGGCGCGTTTTCTGCCGTCAGTTGCCAGCCCTGGCGTCTGATGGCATTCAAAGTGATTTGTTAGTTTCTTTTACTTTTTAATGAATCTTTAAGAAGTCTACCCCCTACACAATATCATAGAGTGCGAGGATCGTGCCAGGAAAACAAAATCTACATACCCACCATACCTATCACGTCAGTATTTCCCGAAGGGTTAGGCAGAGGTGTACCAATGTTCACCCAATGTAAATTCTTTGTGTTTAAAAGTATGAGATTATATGCCCACTAGACCGTTTCGACACCGACCAATACCGTCGCATGCTATGCACGGAACGTCAACAATTGTCAGTCAAAACGCTGGTAATACGTTCTAGTAGCTATAGTAGTCCGTGCCATGTTTCTTTTCGCGCCTGATACGTTCATAGCACGGTCATGGTATGATAGGGTGTAGTGGCCAGACACTTTAAAGTAAATAGACCGAATATATGGATTTCAGTTTAAATCTTGCATAGCAAAGAGGAGTGTGGTTAAGGCGCCCGTCTCTTATTCGTGTGGTTATGGGTTCGATTTATGGCAAGTGCCAAGGTGACATTTTCCAATTCATAATATACTTTTTAATTTTATCTAGGACACTATTGAGACAAACAATGGACAAAATATTGTGAGGAAACTTGGACTTTTAAGCCTGAAATCGCTAATCCGCCTCGAGTAAGCGTGGTGATCAAAGTTCATATATTTTTTGTATGAGGCCTTTGCCTTACAGTAGGACAATTCCAGTCGGAATTATTATTATTTCATTATTATTATTTACCTTCTACTTATCTATGGTAGAAAGAATTTCAAATAGTGTTTGGATTAATAGCCATTTGTGTCAAGACTTAGTATTCTTTTTATTTTCCATGTAGTGTTTCTTGTTGGTTTTGTTTTGTCTGGTTTTTGAGTTACACTATTATCTGTCTACTATAGTAAGGGGTATGCACTGCACCTGCGCAGTAGGTGCCTTAGTTGTTCAAATAGCTTGCTGGCTACGATCCTCGATTACAAAATTGTGCCCTAGGGCCTAAATAAATCTGAGATTCACCACTTTTTTAAAGCCTATTTGAATGCACATAAAATGTTGTGTATTTAATTATATCGAAAGAACACTTTTACTAGTACTTCCGTGTCAATTGGTAACAGTAAAATCAGTGAATTTAATAAATCAACGAATGAAACGAAAATATTCAACCCATTCAATATTATAAAGATCAGAGGGGTAATTACCGTATTTTAAAGAACGTTCGCATTAAAATGTCTTTTTTAATCTGTCCAAAACAACGTTATGTATTTTTTTTTGACGTTGATTGTCGCTGCGATGTGATTGGGACTAGATTTTGAAGGTTTTTTAATTACGGGAATTAATTATATGATCAAAATATATAAATGCCAACTAAACTAGGTACAGGACTATAAATTACTTGAAATGGGAGTGAAAACAAAAAATAATTTTAGCTATGCTTATGGTTGATGCAATAAAATTATAGATTTTAGAAAAAAAAAAAAAAACAACAAAAAAAAAATTAAAAGCAATAAATTTATTTGCACTTAAAATTATAGAACATAAATTAAAAACGAAATAAAAACAACAGGAACCAAATTTTTTGCATCCAATACACGAATAAAATAAATTAAAATTAAAATACAAACCATAAAAGTTACAAAAATTAAAATTATACAAAAACACCGCTATGATACTATGACGATTACAACACGCACGAAATAAGACGAAGAAAATAAATGAGAAAAAGAAAAAAAACATTAACAAAATAAATATTAACAAAAACAGTTGCAATGAAGCTTAAACGTAACGATTCCCCATTCAATGATTTTTACTTAAAATACTAAAAATTAAAAATAATTATCATATACGAGCTAGGACCGTGTAAACTGCAGATTTTAAAGAAATATACTAAATTATAATAAAATTTTGACATTATTTTTTTTTACGCTAAATACCATTTGAATAAATAATTTGATCACAAATTCCTAATGGGTGATAGATATTTTTGTTAAAAAACCGGCAGTACACATAGGTTTCAATCTAGAAAAATCTAGCGCTTAAAAACTAAAGTAATGGAATGTATCATGAAGTATTTACAAGTAAAAGAAAAATAAAATTAATAACAAAAATGCGGTACACACTACAGTCGCTATACATCTACTGATTTTAACTCCACACATCAAGAAAATACAAGGTCTAAAACGAGCACCAAATTCGTAAATTTTTCGTTTCTCAATACCAAAATAATAAATTCGAATAATGTTTCTACTGGCCAGCTCATAAGACACAAACTTGTAAAGCAGAAATTCGATGAAACGGAACTTTAAATAACTTCGGAAACCAATTTTGGCAACTTGAAGTTGAAACTTAAATAACTTGAACAGATTGAGATGATACGATAGAAATCTGACATATATTACATAGCTAGACCATTCTCGGCCGATAATTTTGCAATCATAAATAATTCAAACAGGCCAGTACCACCATCTCTTATAGCAGTACCATTTTATTATTACTTTGTAATTTAAGTTGCTGGATTTTCGACTCTTAGTGCTGAGCCGAGCGTTGAAAATCGAACAGTGCGCAAGGGCAAAGTAATATTCAAATAATACTGTTTTAAGGAATGGTGGTGTTCTAGAATCTGTGAGTATCAAGTATACATCAAATGGACTGGCCTCAAAGATGACTAGTTTCCAAAACGATTCCGATGAGATGTCAAACGATAATTCCGTTACCGACCTCTTTGGAGAATGTCACTTGTGGCAAGTGGAGCTTGCGTCGGTCAAGGGACTGGCTGGTTGAAGAACAGGCGGTGGGAGGTCGTGCTGCAGCGGCTGGGGAGGCTAGGGCAGCAGCTCGAGGGGACCTCGGGGGTGGAGGTGGCGTAGACTCGGCAGGAGGTATGGTCACCTGGGTTAGCCTCGGTCGGACTCCAACGCCATTTGGAGGCACTCTCCTGAATGTTTCTATGTTTAGCATTTGACCTGATGATCTGAAAGGTGGAGATAATATTTAGTTAGATTTTAAACTAATTTACGTCGTACTATATAAAAGAAAAAGATAACTAATTATGTATAGAAAAATCAAGATCAACTCACTTGACAAGACTCCGGACCTCCTCCTCATTAGACGTCACAACATTCTTGTTGCCGACAAACACGAGGTAGTCTCCAGCTCTGAGCCCTGCGCGTTCAGCTGATCCTCCTGCCGCCACTCTCTCGACCCTGGGCGGCCTGGTCCACACCACTGTGAAGCCGAAACCACCGGCAGTGCCTCGGATGAGTCTGGAAAAAAGGAATATTTGATTTAACTTTTTAAATTCTGGGATCTTCGCTAGTAAACTTTTCGCCTAGTATTGATAATACAAATATTAGCAGCTCTGCGTTTAAACTAAAAATATTAGGTATTATTTAAGGACTAGCTGTTAACTGTTTACTAGTTAAGGTCCTGTCAAAATCAGTCCACCCGTTTCGAAGCTTAGCCGGATCAAACAGACACAGACAAATATTTTTTATTAATGTAGATGATTATTGTCACTCTTCAATTGTTGACTTGTGTTTCAACAACAAAGTTCAGCTCATACTTACTTCCTTGTGGTCGTAAATGGTGTCCTCCCATTCCTGGGCGCTCTCCTGGGTGCGTTGGGATCTTCGGGCGGGTCCAGCTCCAGGTACCGGAGAAACAGGTGCTCATCAGCTTCTCTCTGGAGAGCAGCGGCCACTGCTTGTGCTTGGCTCGCTGTGGTTGATGATGGGCCGTTTGCTGCCACCCCTTTGGATTTTGATAATGTTAATGATGAGGAATTTGCTAGCTAGCAATGAATTTGAGGATGATTTTTAATTAAGCCAGTGTGCTATTTGGTTGTGTCTATGTGACTTTATAATATTTCTAACACACGATACAGAAGAAATTCCTAGTGGTATTTCAAATCAAGGAAGAAACTAATTCTTTTATCAAAAAATAATTTGTACAGTCAACTCTGCTAGCATCTTGTTTTTTGGTGGTAAACTGGCACACGGCCCGTCTGATGGTAAGCGGTTTCCGTAGCCTATGGATGCTTGCAACACCAGGGGCATCACAGATGCGTTGCGAACCCATATAAACCTACTCAGATTACTTCTTCTCTCTAAAAAAAAAAAATGAATTAAATAGTAAAAACTCACCTTTATCATTATGGTTTTCTTTAGTGCCATCATTAGTGCTAGTTTCAATGTTGTCAGTAGCCATTTTACGTAAATCCCCTTCAGTCACGCGGTCTTCTCTAACGAATCTGTCATTTGCGTGCGCTTGCGCCGCGTTCTGGCCGCGTCCAGAGCCTTGTTGCAGGAAGTATGTGCCGGATATGTCGCAGTTAATTGCATCTTTTATTGGGAACGAGACACATCCTAAAAACTCGCTCCGCCTGTAACAATGGAGATGAAATTAATAAAGAACCAGGCAAGTGTGATAAGGCCTCGCACACGAAGGGTTCCACCATACAATATTTAACTACATAAAAAATTACAAGTTTCTTTACAGACAGACCGACGACAGACGGACCCCTAATGACTATACAATTAAATCCTGAACCAATTTGTCCAATCAAATCAAAAGTATCAATTTGTCAAATTAAAGTACTATTTTTTAATACAAAAGTCATATAATTTATTACACAAGGTAAATATTCCACGACTGCTCCATTTTGGCCGTTAAAGGTCAAAATATCGTCTGTGAGACGTGAATAATATGTTAATGTACGCAATAGGGTGGTGTCGTTATGTTTAATAATGGCGAGTCCGCGCCGAATCCACATGGACAAAAAGGTCAACAGTGACATTTCACGAGAACATACAAGATCATGATCGTGATGAAAGTTTATATCAATCAGATGAAATTAAACCTTCATACATAAACATAGGGTACAAAAATGCACGAGGAGATCACAACATATCTTGGAATACAATGACAATACAATATTACAAAAGGAATTAATATATGGTATACAAACAAAGGATATATTGGATACAGCAGTTAAAGCAGGGTTTACAGATACAAAAACATTCGCTGGTTTAACGAATACAGTGTTTATTAGTAAAATATTAAAAGCCGGGGGAGTGAGGCCTGTAAACATGAGTCATCAGTAAGCCGCGCGTAATACAGCGTGTCAGGGAGGCTCGCGAATCATGGCCTACATGCATAATACATGTTACGTAAGAAGTCATCGATATGGCTTGCCTGTGACGCACAGCTTCAGGATTGGGAAGGCTTTTATTGGATTTTTTCTCTCTCTAGTTCCATTTTTCGGAAATTTAATCATATTTCTTCACGATTTCGTTTCAATATCGTCCTTATCAAAATTCAGTTCGTCTCTTCATTAGTACCTCAATCATTCTTTATTCAACCCTCATTGTTTCCTTGATTCTGTTCATTGCTTTAATTAATTCCAACTTAATTACCTTCTTGTTCAATTTCTCCATATTTTTCACAACTATTTCCAGTGTAATCAACGTAAGCACGAATGCACCTATTTTTATAGGTATCGCAGTTTGATCTGGGCTTGTAAACAGCTGTGCAGTGGCATGCACTCTAACAGAAATAGCTTTGCGTGCTCTATTAGCATGCACGTAAGGGGAAAGTTCGCTCGACCTTGCAGGTTCATCAGATAAATTGTTTCTACCTAGTCTAGCCTTAAGTGGCGTGAGGGTTTCTTATTTAAACTGTAAGTGAGCTCGGAACTGTCTGCTATGTTTTTGGGATAATAGTACAGTTTCACGGTACGTATAACTTGGGTGATCTGCTGTGGTATTCTGTTAATAATTTTGAATTTAGGTGGTATGAGTTTGAGGATTCCTAGAATCAGATGGGATGACAGTTCCACTTTTCCAGAATAGTTCAGCAAGACGGTAACGTAATGAGAATGAATATAGCTAATTAGTAACTTTCATAATATTCCTAACTATGGTTCTATAAAAACTACAATCTCTTTAACTCCATAGTTGCATAACTACGGATAAGTCACTTGGACGAGGCGAAAGAAGTATGTAAGGATCGTAGCAGGTGGCGTTCTGTGGTTTCTGCCTACCCCCATGGGAAAAAGGCTTGAGTTTATAAGTCACTTAAACAGCAATATTACCTTTCAAATAACCCTAAAGTAGTAACCAAACGTTATTAGAGATAAATTACGATATTGCTCCATAAGGCCACTTAGTTTTGTTTCCGTCTAATCATGGGCCGGGTCTGTTGCCTCCTTATATGTTCGTGATACTTCATCGTCAACCACTGGTCAGTTCACATCATTATGTCCTATAAGGTCTAAATGCTCACATGTCGGTAACGAACCGGTAGTAAATTAGGGCAACGTAATAAGTGTATATCCAGCTTTGTACATGGAATGTATGTGTCCTGTACTATTACGAGCATGAACATGTATATACTTAGCAACATCAAGCGATCTTTTCCTAAAATAAATTGTGATAATATCAGCCTATTATTGTCCTACTGCAGGGCAAAGGCCTCCCTTACAAAGAAGACACTAGCATTGATCACCATGCTCATTCAAGACGGATTGGCGATTTCGGATTTATATTAATAAGTTCAGGTTTCTGCACGATGTTTAGCTTTCACCTATGTCAATGATGTTCCAAATATACTTAGATCATGTCCTAAAGTATTGTATTCTAAAGATTTAAGAGTATGTTATGGTGTTACGAATACAATATTTTGGATCCATTGCTTATATATAGGTCTTATATATCTTAAAGCCATTTCATGAGAAAATCGCTTTTGAATTCTGCTAAGTATATACGTGTATGTTCTACATGACTGTACCCTTTCTATCTACTTCTCACAGGGAACTGTTTTTCCTGGCACAAGTAATATTTGGAAAACTTTCCTAACACTTGTAACTTTTCTGATCCATCATCAACATCATTAATATGGAACAGAGGAGTAACGATGTCTGAAAAAGTTTTGTTTGATTGGTGTAATACAAACAGAACATCAATTTATTCAACAGCAGGTTTATTTTGTCTTGCTGGATTAATTTGTTCAGAGTAAGCTTAAAGGTTAAGGCTCGGAGTCCCGGTAGACCGAAGAAAAGATGGCAGCACTCCTTAGAAACTGGCAAAGGGAGACACAACGCAGAGGGAAGCGGAAGGAATGAGGAAAGGCCTCTGCCCAGAAGTGGGATAGTAAAGGCTAGCAAAAGAAGAAAAGCTTAAGATGAACTGTCATCTCACTTCTTCTTGTTTTCGTATTGATGATACATCAATTATAATTTATACTGTTTGGACCCAGTAGGTGACCACATTTGAAAGCGACATTATACAAGTCGTCAAGGGTGCAGATAAATGAACAATTGCGATGCTAGTATATAGGAGATTGTCCGATTGGGAGCTCCACAACCATTCACTGTCGTCCCTCTTGATGTTAAAGCTCACCTCATGCTCACTTCACTTGAATTTAAAGAGAGAGATTTTTCTAGAATAGTACTACTATACCACAATAAGTATCATATTTGTAATAGACTGTGATATCTCGATTTTTCATAAAGCAAACCGAAGTTTGATAGTAAGGTTTAATTTTTTTTAACTTCCTGAATAAAATCGTTCGGATCTCAATTACGACGGTCATTAATTGGACCAATATCAAGTTGAGGATTGAACACCGCCGGGTTATATGACAGGGTAACTGGAAATATAAATTGATTACTGAATACAAATTGGGAACCGAAAACGTGTCGAAAATTTGCAGCGAATTTTTGCTGTGGAACATTTTGATGTTTTGTGCACGTAGGTATGTCGGAAATTTAAAGTTTTGACTCGTACGCGACGCTGCATGCGATTGGTCTGTCTGTCGGGGCGATCGCGTGCAGCGTCGGCGCCCCAAAACACTCAGAGACGAACCCAAAAACCCAAAAATTAACTTGACGTTTGCGCTCACGACTCGTGGCGGCTACTATACTAGTTATTGCCTACGACTTCGACCGTGGAAATTTCGATTAACGTGGACTCAGACGAAATTGAATAGAAAGTAGCCTATGTACTTGCTTGGGGTGTACCAAATTTCATCAAAATCGGTTCAGTGGTTTAGTAGCGAAAGACAGACAAACAGAGTTACTTTCACATTCATTATATTAGTATGGATTTTGATATTACTCTGTTATAGGATGATTGTGAAATGGATTAGTATAGTCCTTGGACATTCATTTTTTTCTTGGGTTCAATGACCACGTGACAATATCGATTTTCATACAAATTACTATAATCATACGTAATATCTAGACAATATGATTGAATTTACCACGTACCGCAAGCAAATTACGTCCACTCGCTTGTATTAAACCGTTTATCGTTCGATTGCCTTCCCATCATTACCATACATCTTTAATACGAAACGATCCTTCAAAGCAATTGGTCTGTAATAGCAGCTATTTGAAAATACCACAATGAAATCATCCACGTTTGTTTGTACGTTGTTGTCAAAGACAAATTGTACCAGACTATTTTTGTCCTACACATACCATCACGCCTGTATTCCTCGAAGGGTTATGCAGAGGTGTACCAACGTTCACGCACAAATCACGGGTATGTTTAGGTCTAATGTAATAGGGGGCGAGTCTATTGCTATTAACCGGGCACAAATCCAAACTCCGAGCTGCTACTGAGAATTTCATACAAAAACCCAATACCACTTTTTGCTCGACCCGGGAATCGAACCCAAGACCTCTAGCGTAGCAGTCACGCTTAGGACCACTAGGCTAACGAGGTAGTCTTTGTCCTACTGTAGGACAAAGTCCACTTCTCATACAGAGAAGGCACGAGCATTGATCACCACGCTTGCAAGGCTTTCAAGGCGCTTCAAGGCGGATTGGCGATTTTAGACTTGAATGAATGAATTGAAAAAGGCAATTTTAGTAGAGCTCTTTGTTAAGGAGCTCGTCCAGGATTGTACTACCACCATACCTATTTCTGCCGCAAAGCAGCGTTGCTGTTTCCGGCTTAATGGGTGGGTGCCGGTGTAATTACAGTCACATGAGACATTCCAACTGTTTTCTCTAAGATGGCAAGGCCTCTGGAATTGCGGACGTGACATCAGGTTGAAATTTAAAAAAAAAAATTAGGACACATTGGTACTTGCCCGTGCCCAGCTGTGGACCCATGGGCTCCTGCATGAGAGCACTGGGCTATAAGGACCCTTAAATACAACCGCTCTTTTATTAACGGTATTACTTTTACAATATCTTGACTCTCTTGCTTCTCATCAACATTCACTTCTTCTTTACATTCTTGAATCGTTATCATATCTCCGCTTACAACATATACGCACAACATATATCTATGGGGTTCGTGCAGGGTCTTCTCTTAATCACATAAGCCTCTAAGCATGCAAGGGGCTGTTCCAAAGCCTTTCTCTCCCATCCTGTGCATTACATTGGAGTGCATCCATGCGTACTAGAGTGACGGGGACACCAAACTTACGGGGATAGTTGTCACTCTTCTGATATCGTGCTGATGGTGGATTCCGTCATTCTGTCCAAGAGATCTGCGGGTAGGCTGTTTTTTCTTGTTCTTTGTTCTGGTGGGTCCCATTCTGGGAGGCTGTTTTTTCTGCTGAGCTGCATTTGGCGATGAGCGTGCTGATGCGAGCAGTGCTGCCGCGGGGGCGGGTCCTCGCGTGTCCGGGTCTGACTCAGCCCCGCAACCGTTTGTGATACGAACGACATCTTTTTTGTGAAATGACTGTAAAATATATGGTTTTATAGTGTGCAATAGAAAGGAGGGGGCAAAGCTTAATAACGTTTGTTGTAAGGGTAGAAAAAGCGTGGTTAAAATAAACGTTATGTTTAAAATTGTAGTTATTATTTTTAAGAGTAATATGTTTTTATTTTAATATTTTTTTTTTCCTTGTAATATTTCAAATTTGCATGCCGCTGTGTCAGCAACACATGATTAACTGTACCTTGTACATATCAACTTTGTACTATGTTTCCGGCAAATAATGAGATTACGTTAAAAAACCTAGCAATTGTTTATTGCTGGTCAAAGACACGTCAATGTCAAAGACATGGCAATATTTGCGATACACATTAATCTACCGTTTGTATGGTCTATGTTCTAACTACTAATTACTAATGCTTAGTAGAACACCTAATTAGTTCCAATTAACATAAGGCTAGGTGATTTGAACTGGGCTAATTGATCCAATCAAATATCATGATTGCCTTTACGTTGCTTTACTACCAATATGCTCAGGTATAGATCGATAGAACATTATAGGCTTATATAGTGCTTGAAATTGAGAGTTTAAACGTAAAAGAGAAAGTAAAATGTCACGCGATCTAGATTTTTAACGTTGCTAACTGCTTTTTATAACGATATATCAAGTTGTGTTTTTTAATGCTTAGTTATTTCGGCTACAAACGTAAAATCGTTTTATTTTGTAGAACTACACTTTAGGTTTTTCTGAAAAACCATTTTATTAATATTTATTTATACGGATCTCTAACAGAGGCTACAAAATTGCATGAAATTATTAAAGATAGGAACAACTCCTTGTTTGTTTTTACGCTTTTAATGGGAAAAATTGCATAAAACTCTATAATAGTTTTAAAGAATTACGAGGCCTACGAAAAAGCAACTTTATTTTATATACTAACTATAGATTAGTAGGGAATCCTATATTCACTCGAATATAAACCCTATGTACATCAATGTATTACATAAGATCTTTTAACATGAGGTTTTAGTCCACACTTTTATCAGCCAGTAGGCTCTCCAAAAGGTTATTCCATTGGGAGTCCGACCACAAATAAATAACAACTTGAATTCCATTTTATGTAGCCTGAAAGTGCCCTTTGTCTCCGCTGAAGGTTGGAAAGGAAGAACGTACAAATCGTCACTCATCACGCGAGGAGCGAACACCCAGCGTTTAATGAATTGGATATTTATACAAATTACTGTATTGTTTTTTTTTGTTCGTAGGGAGAATTTGTGTATGAATTCTCTCCACGAACAATTTTTTTAGGAGCATTAAGAGAATATTTTTTGTGTGATAGTAAAATGGTTAAAAGATTTTTTTTTTATTTCGGCAATTTCAGTTTTAATTTAGACTAGCGAACTGCCCGCCACTTCTCCCCCGTGGCTTATTTACCTCTTTAAGTTACCTCTTTGGTCAATACTCTGCCGCCTTTGGTCGTAGCGTGATGTTATGTAGCCTATGTTACTCAGGAATAATGTAGCTATTTATTGGTGAAAAAATTGTTAAAATTGGTCCAGTAGTTTCGGAGCCTATTTCGTACAAACATTTATATATACCATCACGCCTGTATTCCCCGAAGGGTTAGGCAGAGGTATAACAATGTACACCCACAGTTCGCCGGTATATTTAGGTCCCATGTAATAAGGGGCGAGCCTATTGCTATTAACCGGGCACAAATCCTAACTCCGAGCTGCTACTGAGAATTTCATAGAAAAACCCAATAGCACTTTTTGCTCGACCTGGGAATCGAACCCAAGACCTCTAGCGTAGCAGTCACGTTTAGGGCCACTAGGCTACCGAGGCAGTTTCGTACAAACAAACAAATAAAAACTTAGCGGAACAGTAACAAAAGACTTAATGCGGGCGAAAATGTCCACGCGAACGAAGTCGCGGGGAGAAGGTAACATATTATGTAAGTCAGTCTACATCTGAGTAACACACAAAACCGGCTTCTCACTAACGGCTCCCAAACATACGCAAATAAAGACTCCATTTTCCAACATGAAAAGAATATGTTCACAGTTTTGTTTTGAATACATTATTTTTTAAATAAAACAAACAAGTACATTACATTCAGTTAAATGGGGCTCGAGTTTTGTAATGTTTGGGGTATTTTAAAACTTTTGTAATCATATTTTGGAGTCGAGAGATTCACGAGTTGCTTTTTTATTTAATTACGTGACATTAATTATTCTACTTCTGGTATTCATTAGGTTGTGTTAAAATAAGTTATCAAGGATTTTTTGTAAAAGAGAGAGAGTGATATAGATACAGCTAAATATAGGAAGAGATAGATAGAGCGAGACAGAGAGATAGAGGTGGCGAAAGAGATATACACCAGAATTTTTTTTGTTGATCACACTGATCATATTTGTGAAGGCAAAAGTAAAAAAAATAAAATTGTCTACAAAATTTTGTCATTATTGGTAAATTCATAATTGATCAATCATTCATAACCATTGCTACTACAAAATACTACGTGCAGTGCTAATTTATAAGGGAAGAGCGCGCACGCTTTATAAAAAAAATATTTTCACAAATTGAGTGACATTTTGGGATATAAACAAACGCTAATAACTTTGCTGTTTATGAATATTATTTATTGACACATTGCATATATGATAACAAGACGTTCTATAATAAGCCCTTTAAGTATTTGTACTAATTAAAAATTTGTGGTGTATAGACAATAGCTTCCGCTCGCCGCTTCATCTGCGCCAAAGCTAATAATACCACGGGAACCGTAAATTGCTCTGGGATCAAAAGTATCCTATGTATTATTCCACACTACAATCTATCTCAGAGCCAAATTACATCCAGATCCGCTCAGCCGTTTAATCGTGAAGGAGCATCAAAGATCCATCCATCCATCCTCACAAACTTAACTTATTAAAATATTAGTAGGATGAGAGAAACGGTGAGCAATGGGTAGCTCACCGTCCTTACGTTTAAATAACGACAGGCCGTGTCGACGGCGCGTTCGTGTGCTACGCGCGTCTTAACGAGATGTCAGCATAGAGAAGGGGCCACTGAGGGCCGATGCCTGCCGGGGCTGCGGGTTGTTCGTAAGAGATACCGCGCCCCCGGAACGCAAACGGCACAAGAAAGAACATGGGTGGGTTTTAGTCAGTAAAAGTCTGACTCTCCCTCCCGCTCCGCCCAGGGCGGGAGAAGTTATTTGAAGATTTCCCACACCCCGAAAAAAAAAAAAAGTAGGGTGAGAGAGAGATAGAGAGTTTTACAGACAAAGAATAAAAGTGAGATAACAGAGGGAGGTAGATATAGGCAGATTTTTCATATCATAACCATCGAATTTAGTCATAACCTTACTATATATTATAGACACAGGGCCCCAGAACATAGACAACTAAAAAAATACCAAAAAACCAACAACCCAAAAGCGAAACGTACATTAATTCTCATACAATATGTAGTTACGGGAGCGATGTACTCGTATATCATCTTATTTACTGACATGCAAGGGTGCTTGTGTAAGGGCTGTGGATTTGGCAGCCTGCCAGTGCTTGTACGGAATTGAGCTGGTTTATGGTAATGTTTAAGCTTTGACGTTAAGGGGGTGGGCAGAGTAGTCGGAACTGCAGGGACGTGCTTGTTTTAGTTTGGGAGTGCCTTTTTAATTAAGACCCTACTTGGTCTAGAAGAGCTTTTAATTTTTATGTTTTTGCTGTATTTTTTTTTTGTTATGTAGATTTGGAATATCGGTGTTTAAAACATAACATACCATCACGCCTGTATTCCCCGGAGGGTTAGGCAGAGGTGTACCAGTGTACACCCACAGTTCGCCGGTATGTTTTAGGTCCCATGTAATAGGGGGCGAGCCTATTGCCATTAACTGGGCACAAATCCTAACTCCGAGCTGCTACTGAGAATTTCGCCCACTAGGCTACCGAAGCAGTTTAAATGCCGGTGTTTAAAAATGGAACAGAATAAAAGACTGTTAGGTAAAAGTTACCTTTCACTATGTAGTGTTCTATTTTTAAAATTGTTGTTCATTTTTATTATTATGACCTTTGCACTTAATCGCGTTGTTCGAAAATTAAAATCACCATTTCACTTTGTTATGACAGCCAAGTTGCTGTCGGAAAATTAGTTGTCCGACTTTTTTGTTTAGTAATGGGATTTGGTACAGTAAATAATTCAAATATAAGTATGGAGAATCTAATTATATTGTACTTGTTTAATTATTTTACATTTCAATTTAAATAATTATGTAATTGCTCTAAGTTTTTTTTTAATATCGGATTTCGTGTCTCGGTAGCCTAGTGGTCCTAAGCGCGACTGCTACGCTGGGGGTCTTGGGTTCGATTCCCAGGTCGAGCAAAAAGTGTTATTGGGTTTTTCTATGAAATTCTCAGCAGCAGTTCGGAGTTAGGATTTGTGCCCGGTTAATAGCAATAGGCTGGCCCCCTATTACATGGGACCTGTTTAGGTCCCATGTAATAGGGGGGTGACTTTATACCGGCGAACTGTGGGTGTACATTGTTACACCTCTGCCTAACCCTTCGGGGAATACAGGCGTGATGGTATGTATAGACTTTTGTTGTTCTACTCTCGCAAAAAAAAATGCACCTCTAATGTTATCTCTTCACCACCTTTGGTTGACTGGTAGAGAATGCCTAAGGCATTAAGTCCGCCTTTGTATATAGTTTGTTTGGACCATAAAGTTTATATAAATTAATTTAATATGCTTTATGTATACTCCAAAAGTTAATAAATTGACAAACAAGTCTTCATTTAAATTCCATCCACGAGGCGTCGTGGAACCGTCAATTTCATTTACCAAACAATATTCGGTAACCTTCC
Organism: Caradrina kadenii; assembly: GCA_947462355.1. Lineage (NCBI taxonomy): Eukaryota > Metazoa > Arthropoda > Insecta > Lepidoptera > Noctuidae > Caradrina > Caradrina kadenii. The sequence goes on from OX381674.1 coordinate 1,819,748, forward strand.
GACTAATAAAGAGCGGTTGTTAAGTATTTGACGAGCACCATTAGCCTCTGACTTACGAACGGTAAACAGAACGCCCGGTTAGGGCGGCGCCCTGTGAAATGTCAATACGGATGGTAGGTATGAAGTATGGCTATATGGGGAGATGTTGGGGTAACACGGCCAAGCTCGCAGCTTGCTATGAAAGTAGTGAAAAACCGGCCAAGCGCAACTCGGACTTGTTCATACATTAAGTGTTTTATCACGCCTGTATTCCCCGAAGGGTTAGGCAGAGGTGTAACAATGTACGCCCACAGTTCGCCGGTATGTTTAGGTACTATATAATAGGGGTCGAGCCTATTGCCATTAACCGGGCACAAATCCTAATTCCGAGCTTCTAATGAGAATTTCATTAAAAAAACCCAATAACACTTTTTGCTCGTACTGAGAATCGAACCCAAGACCTCTAGGCCAACGAGGCAGTTAACAAAACCACACTGTAATTTTTTTAACCCACATGATTTCTAATTAAAAACCCAACTCCCTTTAAAACGAATTGAATCCAAAAGGAAGTATTAGCTCAGTGGCTAACAAACATAAAAATAATTTGTCCGCGGCAAAGGCACGGACGCAAACAGCCACAGAATGCCTGCCCCACCCCTATTTGCCATGTACGAAACGAAGTTTAGGGATGTCAATGTAAAGATATCACGAATTTTGTAAGCTGAATTTTTTTTCTAAGTTAATCTTTTACGTCACTGACATCGATATAGGAAACCATATTGAGGAAACCTGGACTTATAGTTAATAACATAACACACCATTATGCCTGTATTCGCCGAAGGGTTAGGCAGAGGTGTACCAATGTACACACACAGTTCGCCGGTATGTTTAGGTCACATGTAATATGGGGCGAGCCTATTGCCATTAACCGGGCACAAATCCTAACCCTGAGCTTATGAAAATTTCGTAGAAAAACCCGATAACTCTTTTTGCTCGACCTGGGAATCGAACCCGAGAACCATTGCACTAGGCTAACGAGGCAGTCACGAGGGAGTTTCCTAATAACCAGTGTAGCCTCTTGAGTTAGTATAAATTTTTGATAAACCCTCTTCTAAGTAGTAAACAAGAGAAACATTAATTACACAGCTAAAGTAAACAGAAGTCTACAAATTACTTGGTGTTTATTGTGTCAGTTTTATTATCTTTGACTTTTCCTCTCAGGGAAGGTCAATGTGAAGGGTCGTACTGCAGAGTTGGTTTTGTTTCTAAATAACGTGTTTTTTAATTATTATGAATAATGTTTAGATTAAGCCTCTCTGTCCTGTGGTACTTTTTTATGACTTGTCTAATGAACTAATTTTGAGTTTTGGAACTGAAATGAGCCATTTGGGGTTGAAGCACTAGGGCCATGGGGTCCGAGCGCTCATCTAGTTTTTCGGGACATTACCAAGCGACTTGTCGACTCATCACGTGACCAAAGGGCTGGCTTTTTCTTGGGCCAAAGAATCAGCATTGCCATACAACGTGGCAATGCTGCCAGTCTTTTGGGCACTTGTCCCATTGACAGCGATGCGGATGAGTTTTTTGATGCCCTATAAGCTTCCTTTTTGTTTTTTATATTAACTGTTCATACTTGTAGTTTGTAATCTAATTATTATTTAAGTAAGTTTTATGATTGAAATAAATAAATAATTTTCTTCATCATGTAAAAAAAAAACACAAAGTTTTGATGAAGTTTAAAAATTCATTTTGGATTTTAAAAATGTGCTCAAGGCCATCTTGTTTTCTATTAAATGTAGGAAAAGGGTTTTAATTATTAATGTAGGAAGAAGAACAATTACTTTTCATGGCTTTACGTACTTTTCAAGAATTAGAAGAAAAACATTTCTAAAAAGTTCTTGTAAGTTTATGAAAAAGAAAATCATAAAATGACGTCAAAGTTTTTCTCAGTTTTCGAAGTAATTGTAATTTTGGATATTTCGCACTGAATAATATAAAATCTATTCTAAGCATTTTGTATTATGTTTGGGATATATTCATCAAACTTGCTGGATAGTAACCTAAAACTTGGCATATTTAATTTAAATTACGCAATTAATTTAATTATTGACAGATTGTAGGTTGGCTCGTTTTGGCAGAGCTCAATGGAATTTGAAGTGATTTTTGGCTAATCTCTGGTTTAGCCGTACGACGTCCACTGCTGGACCTAAAGATAGCCGCAATGACCAGTCCTATATTGTATATAAACTGAATACATACATATATAAACTCACGCCATTTCCCATGGGGGTAGGCGGAAACCACAGAACGACAGAACCACAGATCCTTACATACTTATTTCGCCTCATCCACGTTCATACATCTGTTCATACAAGCACGCCGGTTACGAGTATTGCGCACCCGACCTTTCTGAAGAACCTCACCAATAAGGTCAGGGTAGGTCTTTCTAGGGCGTCCTCTCCCGGCGTTGCCACTCACATCTGCCATATTAATCCCTTTTGTTAGGCGCCTTTTACTCATCCTGAATACATACATTAAAAGTGAGATCTACTTTTTATACATGATAAAAGTTACAGACAGCACCAAAATTAATCGCAAGGTTGTAGATTTAATAAAAATTCAAAATAAAACTTTACTTCCGTGCCAACCCTATCATGTTAACACGAAGGCGTTTCAGTTAGCATTAGTTGGAAGTTCGCTGCTCAAAAAACTTCGGTAATAGCATAGGGGAAACATTTTGATGCTTTTCCGGGCGTTACTATGAAATTGGGTTTCGTGGAAGTTAGTTTTTATTAGGTCAGGATAATTAACATAGGGGATGTGATTATAATGTTAATATGAATTAATGGAATGTGGTCTGTGACTTTGAATTTGGAAATGGAAATTTACTTAGATACCTACGTATTCGTGGCAAGTATCAAGATTATTAAGGGATTTAAACATACAACCCTCCCCCCCTTTTATCCCCCTTAGTGGTCGCCTACAGTATAAAAGGAAACCTTACGCATAATTTCACGTTCCTAGAACTAGTAGTTTAGGCGGTACTGACAGTTTGAGTGAGTGACTGGCCATCTTGTTTTCTATTAAATGTAGGAAAAGGGTTTTAATTATTAATGTAGGAAGAAGAACAATTACTTTTCATGGCTTTACGTACTTTTCAAGAATTAGAAGAAAAACATTTCTAAAAAGTTCTTGTAAGTTTATGAAAAAGAAAATCATAAAATGACGTCAAAGTTTTTCTCAGTTTTCGAAGTAATTGTAATTTTGGATATTTCGCACTGAATAATATAAAATCTATTCTAAGCATTTTGTATTATGTTTGGGATATATTCATCAAACTTGCTGGATAGTAACCTAAAACTTGGCATATTTAATTTAAATTACGCAATTAATTTAATTATTGACAGATTGTAGGTTGGCTCGTTTTGGCAGAGCTCAATGGAATTTGAAGTGATTTTTGGCTAATCTCTGGTTTAGCCGTACGACGTCCACTGCTGGACCTAAAGATAGCCGCAATGACCAGTCCTATATTGTATATAAACTGAATACATACATATATAAACTCACGCCATTTCCCATGGGGGTAGGCGGAAACCACAGAACGACAGAACCACAGATCCTTACATACTTATTTCGCCTCATCCACGTTCATACATCTGTTCATACAAGCACGCCGGTTACGAGTATTGCGCACCCGACCTTTCTGAAGAACCTCACCAATAAGGTCAGGGTAGGTCTTTCTAGGGCGTCCTCTCCCGGCGTTGCCACTCACATCTGCCATATTAATCCCTTTTGTTAGGCGCCTTTTACTCATCCTGAATACATACATTAAAAGTGAGATCTACTTTTTATACATGATAAAAGTTACAGACAGCACCAAAATTAATCGCAAGGTTGTAGATTTAATAAAAATTCAAAATAAAACTTTACTTCCGTGCCAACCCTATCATGTTAACACGAAGGCGTTTCAGTTAGCATTAGTTGGAAGTTCGCTGCTCAAAAAACTTCGGTAATAGCATAGGGGAAACATTTTGATGCTTTTCCGGGCGTTACTATGAAATTGGGTTTCGTGGAAGTTAGTTTTTATTAGGTCAGGATAATTAACATAGGGGATGTGATTATAATGTTAATATGAATTAATGGAATGTGGTCTGTGACTTTGAATTTGGAAATGGAAATTTACTTAGATACCTACGTATTCGTGGCAAGTATCAAGATTATTAAGGGATTTAAACATACAACCCTCCCCCCCTTTTATCCCCCTTAGTGGTCGCCTACAGTATAAAAGGAAACCTTACGCATAATTTCACGTTCCTAGAACTAGTAGTTTAGGCGGTACTGACAGTTTGAGTGAGTGACTGACTGACATAAGCACGTCACTCAGTTTCCCCATCGTACTACTATCGAAAATGCAAAAGTTTGGACGTTTTGACATACATCCATCCATGCATGTTTGTTACTCAAGCAACCTGGAATGGCTTAATGAATCTTAATAGATCTTGATAAAATTTGGCACAGAGACAGATAATAGTCTAGAATAGCACATACGATTTTACGAAAAATACAAACTGGATACTTTTTATTAAATCCAAAGACAAATTTTGAAAGAAATAAGAGTAATAAGGTCATCGAGTCCAGGATCCACACAGCTATGTTTTTTGCCGCAGAATTAGGTCAACTAACTAATTATAATATAAGCCTATCATTGTCCTACTAGTGGGCAAAGGCCTCTTCTCATAAACAGAAGAAAAGAGCAATGATTAACACACTTGCATGAGGCGAATTGGCGACTTAAGACATTAATTATAAGTCCAGACTTCCTCACGATGTTTTCCGTCACTGATGTCAGTAAGGTCCAAGATAAATTTAGAAAGTACATATAAAATAGAACACGTCATACTGGTACTTGCCCGTGCCCGGAACGAACCCACAGCTTCGTGCATTAGAGGAGCCATAACCAACAAACAACGGGCCTGTGGACGGTGAGCAATGGGTAGCTCACCGTCCGTACGTTGCATAACGACAAGTCGTGTCGACGGTGCGTTCGTGTTCCACGTGCGCCTCAAAGAGATATCAGCAAATTTTGAAGGGGCCACTCAGGGCCGGTGTCTGCCGGGGCTACGGGTTGTTCGTAAGGGATACCGCTCCCCCGGAACGCATAGGGCACAAGAAGGAACATGGATGGGTTTTAGTCAGTAAGTCTTACACTCCCTCCCGACCCGCTCAGGGCTGGGGAAGTCATTTGATGACTTCCCATCCCTACAAAAAAGAAATCCAACAAACCAGCTTTAAGTAATTACTAAACAAAAATTTCTGCTAATAAATTCACAAAAGCCTCTTCAGTCAAGTCGGTGTATTTAATAGCAAAATTTTTAAACGTGGTGCTATAATAATTAACCCATTAAACAATTTTTCCTCGCCCCAGCGTGAAAAAATTCACCAACCGAGCAATTACACTGGCGTCCTAAATAAATGGAACATTACGGCTCGTGAGCTAATCCAAGATTTACCGAGCGGCCTTTTACGATGGCCCGACGTGTTTATGGCCTATACACCGTGTAACGCCCCCGTGAGATCGTCTTGTTACTTATTGATAATATTGTGTGTTTTACGGTTTTTCTACCATTCGCTAAAGGTTTAAAGGGTTTGTGGTTTAACGGGGGGTTGGTTTTGTAATAAAATCTGGAACGGAGAGGATTAGTACTTTGTGTAAATAAAATAGGGGTCGAATACTTTTTCTTCTTGTCTTGAAGCCAAGCGGTTAAGGCCTCTAGTGCATTAATGCTTAGATAGTGAAGGAAAACATGGTAAGGAAACCTGGATTTATGTGATTAGTAACATACCATCGCGCCTGTATTCCCCGAAGGGTTAGGCAGAGGTGTAACAATATACACCCACAGTTAGCCGGTATGTTAAGGTTCCATGTAATAGGGGGCGAGCCTATTGCCATTAACCGGGCATAAATCCTAACTCCGAGCTGCTACTAAGAATTTCATAGAAAAACCCAAATAACACTTTTATGCTCGACCTGGGAATCGAACCCAAGACCTCTAATGTAGCAGTCGCGCTTAGGGCCACCAGGCTACCGAGGCAGTTGTGTGATTAGTGTAAGTTTGAAATCGCTAAGTCGCCTTGAGCAAGCGTGGTGATTAATGCTCGTGGCTTCTCTGTATGAGAAGAGGCCTTTGCCCAGCAGTGGGAAAATTATAGGCTGGTATTAATTTATGTGACCTTCAAGCTAGTTGCTATTAAAAAGAAACTAATTAGAACATTTGTCAAAGGAAAGAACCACATAGCAAACTAACAGTAATTACAGTCGGATCGTAAAGTCAGATATCAAAGTAGGACCAGTCTAATTACTGTGGTAGACAAACAGAACGGAATAACATATTATTAGTGCAAAATGTCGGACAAAGTATTCAAATAAACATCTACCAGTAGTAGTAGAGCTCTTTATGAAGGAGCTCGTCCGGGGGAGTACTACTATCATACCTATTTCTGCCGCAAAGCAGCGTTGCTGTGTCCGGTTTGAAGGGTATGGGTGCCGGTGTTATTAGAGAGACATTTCAACTTTATCCCTGGGATGGCAACGCATTTGCAAGGCCACAAAGCAATAAAACAATTGCAGGCACTTTTAAATTGTCAAGAAGTTACGTACAGAAATTTGACGCTAGTTTCTCGATCCAAAACGTAGGTCTCTATGGAGAAGAACAAGCAAGAAACTCCTCTGCTATTGCAGATGTCTATAGGCAGCGGTGACCACTTATCATGAGGTGGGCCGTCGGCATGTCTGCTATCCCGTAGTACAAAAACAAAGATTATCCTCGTCCAAATAATTTGTACAAAAACAATTGAAAACCACAGACTTGAATTCATGCTCCATTAATTTTCTCTTTCACAATATTCAGAGCGAGAATTTTCCAATAAAGGACCACTATAATGACGAGGGGTGAGTATCGGAAAAAACGAGAATAGTACCCAGCTTCCGAGTACTTTTCAATAAAACGTGGAACAAAGGCGTTCCAGCTTCCATTGTTAAACAATGCACAATCCTCAGGTCTAAAGATCAATATTACTAGAAAAATATAACTGTTAGAAGGCTGGAACACCCACACACACAAAAAGCGTATAAGGACTATGGATGTATGTTTGTATGTATCTGTTAGTACACTCGGTGAAATAGTTTAGTATGCAGGGTGCAACGAACTTTCTATGTACAGTACTGTGCATAATAGTGTGACAAAGATGCTGATGCTAAAATCGATTTTTAGGATGCGAGATTTTGAATTACGTAATATATTCAAATTGAGCTTATTGACGGTAAAATGACTAACGACAAGCTTAAACATTAGTATCCCTATCCTATGAAGAAAATTTTATCAAGCGTTATTGCTAGTGACCAAAATATAACAAGACTACATTTGTATTAAGTGCGCAGTCGGAATAGTCATATTAATCGTGTGCGTCATTCAAAACTAAGACGTCATAACTAACTGAAACTTGACTTGGTTGGCTTCGACTCACGAATAAGACATACGAACAAAATTGTTTCTGTACAAGCATCTTCCTAATCAAAACGTTATTTGTGATCACCGAATTGTGACTGTAAATGCAACTACAATACAGTACAAAATCCAATGATACAAAAGCATAACCATACGATACGTATTCTGTACATGATACAGTACGCAGATGGAAGAGAGAGGCAACAGTTTTCAAAAATGAACTAAATAAATCCAACAACGCTGATGCGTAAAATAATGAAGCCGGGAATTCAGGGAAAGCGGAGCTCTTTCATAAGGTACGCTGTACGCTTCTCTTGTTTGCGAACAGTACCAAAATAAAAGTAATATGTATGCAGGGTTGCGCTTGACGGCGCATTTTACTGTTTTACAACTTTAAATATTGCAAATTCTCCTGTACCGTGGATGCGTTTACAAACATATAAACTTACTTAAACACACAGCCCGACCAGGAAAGATTAATTGTTGATTATGTGTGTTCCGAACGGTAATCGAACCGATCGGTCAACCACAACGCTAAACGTATTGTCAAAATCATAATTCATAATTCGAATACAATAAATAATCTTTTTCCAAGTTTCTGATGAAAAAAAATAAAGTTGCATATAAAATTAAAAAAAAATATATATTACTAGCGAGTTGCAATGACTTCGTCGGCTTATTTCACCCGCGTTAAGTGACTTCTTTGGTTACTGTTTCGCTCCCGTGCATCGTAGCGTGATTTAATATAGCCTATGTTACTAAGGAATAATGGAGCTATCTATTGGTGAAAAAATGGCTAAAATCAATCCAGAAGTTTCGGAGCCTAATTATTACAAACAAACAAAAAAATATTTCCTCTTTATAATATTATTATAGAAGTATAGATTGATTTGTTAAGTAAGTATTAATAAAATCCGTTTGTGTTTCAACCGATTGCGTTACGATTCCCCTAAGCACGTTTTCCCGAATGAACGATTGACCGACAAACGTGCTCCCGAAAACCTCAAACGGCACAAACAAATAGCTTCCGAGAAGGTTATCACGTTTCCATCTATACAAATATAACATAGGTGAAGATATTTGTTTGTTTGTTTGATTAAGCGCTCTTATCTCTGGAACTGCAGTCGTATTTCATTGGTAGAAATCTTCGTGCATGATAGCCAGATTCATGAGGAATAGTATTGGCTATATAACATCACGCTACGACACACGAGAGCAGAGTAGCAACCAAAGACGTAACTGAACGTGGGTAAAAATCAGGAGGGCGAAATCCCGGGCAGATGCTAGTATATTTTATTCATGTGATTTTTAAGTTACCCACCTTTGAGAGCTCTTGATAGATCAATCTACATAATAACGTTCTTTTTTCTTACCCTGGCTTTTCATAATGGCCTTCGCATAACCCACATACACACATACCGTTACGCCTGTATTCCCTGAAGAGTAAAAGCAGAGGCGTACATACCAATTGTACACCCACACTTCGCAGTTATGTTTATGTCTCATGTAATAGGGGGCGAGCCTATTGCCATTAACCGGGCACAAGTCCTAACTCAGAGCTGCTACTGAGAATTTTATAGATAAACCCAATAGCACTTTTTTTTGCTTGATACCTGAGAATCCAATCCCATGACCTCTCTAGCTCTCTCTCTAGCGTAGCAGTCGCGTTTAGGACCACTAGGCTAACGAGGCAGTTAATCTACACATGAAATAACGTTATTTTTTCCTACCCTAGCATTTCATACTGACCTTTATAAAACATTTTAATGTAAAGGTAAGATTTCCATTACTTAATATCGAGTATTTTCTTCGTGTGGACTAAGTAATAAAGGTTGGAACAGCGGCCATATCTTTATTTACCCGAATTGTATATTGTAACGTATTATAACGGTTTTGTTCAGGTAATTTCATTTTGGTATTGACTTGAATTGTGTTGTTTGCTGTGACATACAGTATACATACATACCATCACGCCTGTATTCCACGAAAGGTAGGCAGTGGTGTACCAAGGTACATCCACAGTTTGCCGGTATATTTAAGTCCCATGTAATAGAGGGCGAGCCCGGTTAATGATAATACCATTAACCGGGCACAAATCCTAACTCCGAGCTGCTACTGAGAAATTCATAGAAAAACCCAATAACACTTTTTGTCCGACCTGGGAATCGAACCCAAGACCTCTAGCGTAACAGTTGCGCTTATAACCACTAGGCTTTTTTTTTTTTTTGGTGGGTGGGTAATCATTAAATAACTTCTCCCGCCCTGGGCGGGGCGGGAGGGAGTGTCAGACTTTTACTGACTAAAACCCGTCCATGTTCCTTCTTGTGCCCTTTGCGTTCCGGGGGCGCAATATCCCTTACGAACAACCCGCAGCCCTGGCAGGCCGCAGGCCGGCAGGCCGGCAGGCCCGCAGGCCCTCAGTGGCCCCTTCCTTTTGCTGACATCTCTTTGAGGCGCGCGTGGAACACGAACGCGCCGTCGACACCGCGACCAAAAGGCTGGCCTTTCCTTGGGCCAAAGAATCAGCAGCCATACAACGTGGCAATGCTGCCAGCCTTTTTGGCACTTGTCCCATTGACAACGATGCGTATGAGTTTTTGATGCCCTATAAGCTTTATTTTTGTAGCTTGTTTTATATTAACTGTAAATACTCGTAGTTTGTAGTCTTATTATTATTTAAGTAACTTTTATGATTGAAATTAATAAAATGATCCCGATATTTCAATTTTGGGTCTCTTTGGAGGAATGAGGGAGGCGGGGGGCGCCGACGCTGCACGCGGTTGCTGACAGTCGGAATAAAAATAAACTTGAAGCCGAGCTCACGACTTGTGCTGGTTACTATACTTGTGTATATTTATCTGTTTTGCCATTTACTCAAAAACAAGAATACCAACATTCAAAATACGTTTTCTACAATCTACATGTTGGCACTACTGCATAATTGTGTAACTTGCCTTGTCTACGGCGTGGTTTTAAGGTCACATTAGGAACGGGTCATCGCGCAGGGCTCGGTTCTAACCCAATTCATAATACACTTTCACTGGGGGTTAGCAGATTACGCGCTGTTCATCGATATGTAAAGGATTTTAAAAGTGAGAGCTGAGCACTTTATGTCATGTGGATATGAACAGGAAAATTTGATCTGCCCGCTTCCTCAGCATGGTTGTTTTCATCAGTGTCAAGTTACGGGTTTATTCATTGCACCGCTCCTGTACGTCGTAGCGTGATGTTTTATAGACTATACTATTCCTCATTAATCTAGGTATCATATACAAAAAGATTTGTCCATTCCCACTAGTAGTTCCAGAGATTAGCGAGTTTAAAAAACAAACAAAAAAAGTCTTATCAGTTTTATTATATTAAGTAGTAAATTTACATTTATTTGGTATAAATCGCGTATAAAGCACTCGGCTTTTTAAGTTTGTCCAGATGTCAACTGAACCCCAAAAAAATAAATACAAAAATGACCTAGCCAAACAGTACCCTAATTACTCACTGAACTCACTTTTTAACACGTTTCCCCTTTCCGTATGGGCAGCACTCCAAGTCCAAGTTATACACTGAATAAGTCCAAGTGTACTTTCTATACTAATATTATAAAGAGGACATATTTTTTGTTTGTTTCTTCGTACCGAATAAGCTCCGAAACTACTGGACCGATTTTAACAATTTTTTCACCATTAGATAGCTACATTATTCTTGAGTAACATAGGCTATGTAACATTACGCTACGGCACACGGGAGCGGAGTAGTAACCAAAGACGTAACTTAACGCGGGTGAAATGAGCAACACGGACGAAGTCGCGGGCAGGTCGCTAGTTACTAGTATAGCTGTTTTAAGAGAGGGACTATCAAAAGTTGAACTGAAAATGTTCCAAGTAATGTACTAAGGCTAACTAGGGTTTCTCAATATAAGTGTATGAATTATTATGTTTTTGAGAACTGAATGTAGGAAAATATTATTTTGTCTTAATAAGTTACCGAACGAACCATAAAGGAAATGAGATGGATAGATGTGAGAGAGAGAGGACATAAGATACACATACATACATAAACTCACGACTTTTTCCCGTGGGGTAGGCAGAAACCACAGAACGCCACCTGCTACGGTCCTTACATATTACTTTCGCCTCGTCCACGTCTAAACATCTGGTCATACAAGCACGCCGGTTACGAGTACTGCGCACCCGACGTTTATAAAGCACCTCACCAATAAGGGTAGGACACAAGATGGCTTGAAATAAATGAAGATAGTTACGTGCTGCGTTTAAAATTTAGATTTAAAATAAAAGAAGTTTTGTGAGATTCTAAAGTTTTATTCCGTGTAGTTGTTATTTTCTACATGAATGTCCTAAACCTTAACCAACTTAGGCTGGAATTAGAGATTAAAAGTAACCTTTGACTAAACGACGCGAATAATATACGTAACACAGTGGACCATTCCCACAACGTAATAACACCACGACGACCTTACCATCGTCTTCAATATGGATTGCCGTCCATAATTACTTTTATAAATGGCCTTATTCCATATACATGGAATATGAATATTAAATTAGGAATCGATATTACTTTGCCCTTCGTGTCTGTTCTGTTAATTTGTATTGATTTTATTAACCCCGGACGCAAAACGACGGGGTGTTTTAAGTTTGACGTGTATATGTGTATGTATGTCTGTCTGTGTCAGCTCCCGAACGCATGAATCGATTTTGATTTTGTTTTTTGTGTTTGAAAGGTTAATTAGTCGGGAGTGTTCTTAGCTATGTTTGATGGAAATCGGTACAGCGGTTCCAAAGTTATCAGCTCTTTTGTTAGCTACGGAGTTTAGCCGAAACAAACAGACACAGAAATTTACAAAACCATTTTTTTAATATTTTTGTATAATCTGTTATTTTGACGGATTATAAACAGACATTTCAATTTTATTTATATGTATAGAATACTAATATTAGATTAAAGGATCAATACTACTTTGCCCTTCAGGTTTGTCCGTTAATTTGTATTGGTTTATTAATTGCTTTGACCTTTCAGTAAGAAACCCGAACTGAAATGTAGACTTCATTAATAATAAATCAGTATTTCGAAATAATGAAATAGATACTTTATATTCATCGAATACGTTACATTTTTAATCAACGGCCTTTATAATTGGGATGTCGCGATCGAAATCAATAATAGTACCGGCTTATTATTTTCCTACTGTAGAGCAAAGGCCTATTCTCATAGAGAAAGAGCACAAGCATTAATTACAACGCTTGCTCAAGGCAGATTGGCGATTTTAGTTATTTCAGTTTGTGCTGGTTTTTTACCAGAGATAAGTTACGTCTTTGGTGACTGCTCTGCTCCTGTAGGTCATCAGGATCGGTCTCAGGATCATCGGTATCAGGATGGTATAATATAGCATATACTATTCCTCATGAATCTAGCTATCATATACAAAATATTTTTTTCAATCCAAGTGGCAGTTTCAAAGAAACGTTGCCCCACACTAGGATTTTCTCCTGTATCGTGGGTGCGTTTACAAACATATAAACTCACATACACAAACAGCCAGACCCGGAACAACTATCTGTAGGCCATACAAATATTTGTTATCTGCGGAAATCGAACCCACTGCGCGAACCGTGCCGTCACCTTTATTATATTAGTATTGAACTATACATAGATAAGTCTAGGTTTCCTGAAATTATTTCCTTTACCGATGTCATTTTTGTCTAAAATATACCAGAGAACTAAAATACCGGCTCCCTTTCAATAGAATTGAATCAAACGAATAAAGCTTTTCCGAGAAAATTTTAAATTCCTATTTCAACATTTCAGCTCTAAAACGCCCTACAAGACACTTTAACGTTCACCGATCGATGTTAAAGCCCTGCTTTACAATTATTTATTTACTGAATAAGAAATAGGTTAGCAATAGAGGTCATTTCAAGTTGGCCCATTTGTTCTTTAGATTTCCCACGAGGTGCTTGTGTGTTGTTAATATTTTACTTGGACCTACTTGTACTTATGAATTTTGAATGTAATTTTTTTTTAAGTTGGTACTCCTGTGTCTTTTCAGCTGTAGTTTCACTAATAGGTACCAACATAAAGAATGGAATACACTGATGACGAGTGAATTACATAAATGTGGAATTTTATAGAATAAAGCGTTTCATTGAAATGATAATCCATGAGTCCATTGCTCAATCACTATGATTGAATAACTAATCAGTAAACAATAGTAGCAATACTTATAATCAGGTGAAATTCTAATGGATCCTACCTACGGAAAACGGATGGTTATGTTGGAGTACTGTCACCAACTAAAATCCCACGGTGACTTCTATCACCATAAGTCAGGAGCCCGGTACATACATTGGTCTGCTGATTCAGTGTCCGACTTAGCAGTCGGTTTTGTTTCGGAATCAAAAATCCCTCAGTGAATTTAGGTAAAATGAGCTTACTATGTGGTAATGGTCAGGGCACATAGCTCATAGAGCGGACGGCCGTTGGGGTCGTAAGGACCCGAGGTATACCGACGAAAATCGCTGGATGTGGGCAGCGAAGGACCGGTCATTGTAGCTATTTTTAGGGGAGCACTATATCCAGCAGTGGAAAGCGTTCGGCCTATATGATGATGATTAGCTTACCTGTGACTTCAAGGAACATTTAAACAGCTTTGCTGCTTAATAGCATTGTTGACAACTGAATGTTTGCCAGTCACAACGCTTGTGAACACCATCAACTCGGGAAATTGCATCATTTAGATTTTAACAACATGAAAACGTTCGGCGTATTCCCACATTACTGCCACCCACGACCAATTTTCAGGGTAGATTTGGTGCATAAATTCTTTGCAAGCAAAAACCTTTGGTAGGGGATTCTCTTTATGTTTTATACGGAAATCTTCACCCACAAAATGATGCGTATCGTATGTATAATTTAGTAGCTTCTCCGTGTTGATACGATAAGGAAAATGGTCACTTATTGGGGTACGAGGTCCATGTTTAAATATACAGGAAAAGTCATGTGTATAATTAAATGTTTTAAATATACCACCACGCCTGCATTCCGCCAAGGGTTAGGCAGAGGTGTACCAATGTACACCCACAGTTCGCCGGTACGTTTAGGTCCTATGGAATAGGGGGCGACCCTATTGCGATTAACCGGGCACAAATCGTAACTCCGAGCTGCTACCGAGAATTTCATAGAAAAATCCAATAACACTTTTTACTCGATCGTAACAGTCGCGCTTAGGACCCCTAGGCTACCAAGTCAGTTAGTTAAGTGGTATTTTAGAATGAAAATGATTGATGAAATCTTGTAGATTTTTAAATTTTGTGTAAATAGGGACTATGAAGGTTTAGTCATTTCACAGGGAGTTAAAAATGAAAGCAGTTATCCTAGGTTAGGAGAGCCCTAATCGCGTTCAAAAATAACAAAGCCATTTCCACGTATCTATAAGTAGTAACAAAAAAGATGTTGCCAGAAATTTTTCTTTGACCGTTTGGTAGAAGAACCATAATATGCAGATTTTTTAAAGATGGCAATACGTTTTCGCAGGATTACCTAACTAGCTAGCTCCTACCGACTTCAATTTCGTGATCATCGTATGTACCTATGCCATAAACCAATTCTATGATACTTGGCAATAGAATGGCTTTCTATCAGAGAATGATTTTTTCGTGATCAGATCATGATTTCGAGAGAATACCTTTTACAAACAATAAACTATTTTACCTTAATTATAGTATTTATAGGTTAGACATTAAAACCTCTATTAACGAGTAAAGTCATACCTTACTGAGCTGTAGGCATTAATCGTATGTGACTTTATAGTTTTCTCTAATAGGTACCATTAGGTAGTAAGATTTATTATTTAAAATAAATTACGAGTAATAGGCCACAGTCGTATGTTTAAGCTCAATAAATGAGCTTAGAAGCTGATTAGCTTGAAGTAGGTCAAGAAGTACAAGATCTAGCGTTCACGAAAGGAAAAAGTTTAGCTCTATAGTCTATCCTCACGCTTTCTTTTGAAGGGTAAGCAGCAATTGAAGTTGATAAGCAAACAAACTAAAAATCAAGTTAGAATCTTCGCGAATGAATGATGGGTAGAAAAAGTTAGCTACTAAGAGTTAGAAACAACAAAATATATCATGCCATAACGCCTTCATTCCCCGAAAGGTTATTCAGAAGTGTACCAATGTACACCCACAGTTCGCCGGTATGTTTAGGTCCCATGCAATAGAGGGCGAGCCTATTGGCATTAACTGGGCACAAACCGTAACTCCGAGCTGCTACTGAGAATTTTATTGAAAAACCCAATAAAAGAGTAGCAGTCACGCTTAGGACCGCCAGGCTAAAGAGGAATACATACATACATAAACTCACAACTTTTTACCATGGAGGTAGGCAGAAACAATAGAACGCTACCTGCTACGATCCTTACGTACTCCTTTCGTCTCGCCCACGTTCATACATCTTGTCATACAAGCACGCCGGTTACGAGTACTGCGCACCTGACCTATCTTAAGAAACTCACCAATAAAGTCAAGGTAGGTCTTTCTAGGGCGTCTCCTCTGAGCGTTGCCACTCATATCTGCCATATAAATTCCTTTCGTTAGTCGCCTTTCACTCATCCCCTCATCAAGACTGAACCATCTGAGCATACTCTTTTCAACCTTTGTCACTACATCCTCTTTTAATCCGCAGTAATAATAGTGATAATCTAAAGAGGCAGTTAGAAACAAAACCAATCTAATCCCTCGCATCAGCAGTGCTATTTTGTAAAAGTCTCCTTCCTTGAATTTTGGTGAAGGGAACTTAAGCTGAGCTGTCAATTCCTAGTATGAGTTGGAATAACAGCTCAAGTCCAGTTTACCTAAATTTATCGAAAAATATTTTCACTAAATAAGACTAGTGGGTGAGATGACAGCTCACTTCAAGCTCTTTATCATCCATATAACCTTTTTCCTAACTATGTTAGGATCGGCTTCCAGTCTAACCGGATGCAGCTGAATACCAGTGTTTCACATAGAGCGACTGCTTATCTGACCTCCACAACCCAGTTACTGGGCAACTACGATACCGCTCGATAAGACTGGTTGTCAGACTTCCCGGCTTCTGACTATCCGTAGCGACAGTCCAAGATCTACGAATGACAGCCGGGACCAACGGTTTTATGTGGTTTTCGAGACACGGAAGTGTCACACCACCATCTTTCAAACTCAAGCTCACTTTAGCTCTATTCACAAATGGAGATTTTACAATATAGACCGGTAAAAACAATAGCCGGTAAAAGAGAAATTAATAAATTGTTCTGCAAATTCTTGTGAATGTAGAAAATTACTTGTCCGAGGATAGTGTAATTCAATAGGAAAACAACTGAAAGCTGAAACTTTCAGCATAATAGGTTCCTAGAAATTGTCAAAGACAAAATATTTAATAAATTGTGCCAGCATAATTTTCTGAGAAAAATGCTTCTGGAAAATGAAGAGTTTTAAAATATTTGCTTCTTAGTTTTAATAAAATGAAGCACTGGCGCACAATGACAAAAGTTGTTTGACATTTGATATTTTTTTAAATCCTTATCGAGTACGTAATGTTAAAGGAAATACGTACGGAAATGAAATAAAATCAAGATAAAGTATATTGTTTTAATTGAAATGCTAAATACCAGTGTGTCGTAATATTTTGTGTTTATCTAAATCAATGGTTCTTAACCAGTGTCGAGGACCACTATGGCCCCTGAAAGCACCAGAAGTGGTCCTCAATATCATCATTATGATTATTAAATAACAAGGAGCTGAGGACGCCTCTTTGGAGCCCAATATAATACTTTTGGCTCCAAATATATATATTTTTTCTTCTAAATATACCGGCGAACTGTGGGTGTACATCGTTACATCTCTGCCTAACCCTTCGGGGAATACAGGCGTGATGGTATATATATATAATTTTATAGATGTTTTATTTATATTACCGCCAAAACGTTAATGGTCCTTGGTAAGACAACAATTTTGTCAAATGGTCTTTGGATACTTAAAGGATCAGAACCAATTTAGATGGTATGCAAATGTTACATATGAGTTGCAGTGTCTTCTTGTCTGATAATCATAATGAATTACAATCACTAATTGATTTGCTAAATGTTAGTGATTGTTTCCTATGTATGACTTCAATGTCGATTGTTTTGTTTCACGAATTTTTGTAGTCAGATAGTGATCAAAACCTGACAACAATCAAATCATTATTGTAACTTGCGGATCTTAGGACCATTACCTATATAATGTCCCAGTTTTTATGAATAGACATTAATTTTATAAACTGTTGCCGCTTGTACTGCGTATTTAATCGGTTAATTTATTTGTGACTCTTTTTGTATTTAATATATTAGTAGTTTGTTACTATTTCACGTATAAGTTTAAATTATTATATTTGCTTTTTCATATTATTTATTTGATTAGTAATTATAATGTATAAATGACACCTGGAAGAATCGTTTACCATGACATAACTTCATGACGTACATTCTATATTCAAAAAAATAATCCTTATATAAAAATTCAATAGCTCACCAGCAAAGCTAGAACTGAGAGGTTAATGAGTTCATACCCTATTCATTGACCTAGGTATAGTAGTAAAACCACTCCTACACTCAAGTAAACCAGCATAATAGGTACCTATGAATATTTAGGTTACCAGGGGCGGTAAGAAATTAAAAATGGTTCACGAACCAGCTAACAGTTTTCCACGAAAAAAAAACGGAATTTGAAATTTTTGAATAAAGAATCGAAAATAAAAATGGAATGGTAGGTCCGGTTTGAAAATAGAATTTAAAATTTTATTTGTGTTAGTGTGCTACCACTGCCCATGCCGCGTAGGGAAGTAACCCATATCCCTATAAAACGACTTTTAAAGGGATGCCACCCCACTCAATGGGATGAATATCATTAGAATTATAATAAAAAATAAGTTACTTAATATCTAATGATGTCACGAACGGAATAACGTAAATACGAGTTGCAGTTATTGTATTATTTAAAGTTAGAAATGATATTTCTAGAAACGAAACAAAGGATTTTGAGTTAATTATTTTAGTAAGAATTAAAAAATTTAGACTAAAATAATTTAGCAATTATAAAGGATGAGTAAAATAAATAATCCAAATTAATCGTCTGTTTTTAAGCGGTATTACGTATTGCCAGGATATTTAAATTTGCGACGTAAATTACTAAAAATCATATTCGAAATTAAACCAAAAAAAAAATAGGTGTGTAGGTTTAGTGACAAATAAATCCGACAACGGCACGAAGAAAAATAATCCGCAAAAATTAAAAAAAAAATTTATAACCTTACCCTTCAAAAAATTCGATCCACTTAAAAAAAATTAAAACCACAATCACTTCACTGCACGGCACTTAAAAAAATCTATGCGTATTTTAAAAGGGATAGACGCGGCAAAAACGGGACCGCTGTCCGTCTAGTGTCGGCAACGCAACTGCCCGGGTCTGCGTCGTGGGGCAATCGATCGTTGTGCGCAGGTCCAGTCGAGCCAGCGTCACTTCAACTCCCCAATATCTTATGTATGAAAGTGCTATACAGAAGGAAAAAGTGAATAAAGCACTCCTATTTTAAACATGCGCTGTGCAATATTTTCTTTTGCAATATTTTCTTCTTTTTTCAAATTAGGAAAATGGCGGTTCACCATAGAGAAGTAGAATTCGAAAGTCGACATTCGAAATTCATTTATTCATGTCACGCTTGGAGTCGAATTGACAGAATGTTCGCTTTTAAGCTATTTTTTTCGCAACAATCGCAATGATATCGGTTCCTGCTTTTATATGAATTTGGGTTAAACGAATGATCTACGTGACTGTTGTTGAGAAAATTATTATTCGCCATAAAAGATTTTATTGGTGAAAAAATTATGCTATTAATTAAAATTTTGAAAGTTGTATTAATTTTAATGAACGGTTGTGTTTTATCGTCTCACAGCCCCAATTTACTTGTAACAGAAACTGTAATAAATAAGTTTTAATAACCTGGTTTCATGTCTTGTAAGTTTCAACTTTTACTTAGTTACAATGACTTGGAAAGTAATTGGTTTTAAATTCTGATCTTTAATTTGGGTAGATGAGACCATTCAACAAATATTCCAAGACACAGCTTCACAAAAAAAAAAACAGTTTATTTACTTGACAATCCGACGGATTATTAAAAAACTATAAAATTCGATTTTTAGGTGCTTTGAAATCAATAAATAGTTAGTGAATTGAGATGTCAAAAAAGTGACGTCATGGTTTAGTATTGTCATACAAAATCTGTAGGGGAATAGCGTGACAGCTCATACAAAGTACGTCAATTGATTAGTGGTGTCCAATTAACGTGAGATATTAATTTTGACGAAGGTATTCACTACTCAGCAAAGACTAACGATGATCTTTGCTTTGAAGCTCTGTAAAAGTCTGGATATTTTAAGATCTAAAGGTATAAAAAGATATAGCTTCTAAACGTAATAATAAGCTGGATATGAACGGTTCTCACAGCCTTTTACGAGGAATAGTCTCTAGGGATACAATCATAATCACAACACCTCAGAAGTGGGTCACTGCTAGCTGTAATGTGAGAGCAATGTTCTTTTGAAAAGCATACGATTTATTTTTAAATCTTGTATCTTTTAAAACTACGTTTGCTGCAAAATTAAAATTAATACTAGCTTCTGCCCGCGACTTCGTCCTCGTGAAATTTCATATACACATATTATCATGGCACGAAGACCGTGCATTTTTTCCGGGATAAAAAGTTTCCTAAATGCTATTCCACACTACCACCTATCTCAGAGCCAAATTTCACTCAAATCCGTTCAGCCGTTTAAGCGTGAAAGAGTAACAAACATACATCCATTCAATCTTACAAACTTTTGCATTTATAATATTAGTAGGAAGTAAGATAGTAGGTAACTAGATTCAATATTATTATTAATTTTGACATGGCTGTAATTTACGTTCAAAAGTGCCTTTTAATGGTCTAATTGAAATAAATGATTTGACTTTGACTTGATTTTGACTATAAATGCGAAAGTTTGTGAGGATGGTTGAATGAATGCGTGCTTAAACGGCTGAAACAATCTGGATGAAATTTGGCACACAGATAGGTTGAAGTGTAAAATAACACATAGGTTACTTTTTAATCCGGAAAAATGTACAGCTGCTAAATTATACCGAAAAAAACAGTCGAAATACCTTCGAACCATCGTAATTCACTGCATAATCATGAAAGAACTATATACCATTGTTATATGGCAAAACTAATCTCAAATTCTCCATCACGATCACGCCCATATCCCCCGAAGGGTTAGGCAGAGGTGTAACGATGTACTCCCACAGGTCGCCGGTATGTTTTTAGGTCCCATGTAATAGGAGGCGAGCCTGTTGCCATTAATCGGGCACAAATCCTAACTCCGAGTTGCTACTGAGAATTTTATAGAAAAACCCAATAACACTTTTTGCTCGACCTGGGAATCGAACCCAAGACCTCTAGCGTAGCAGTCACGCTTAGGACCACTAGGCCAACGAGGCAGTCAATCTCAAATTCTGTGAATTAAATATAGCGTCGTGCATGCGACTGAATAACGAACGAGCTCGATACAAAATTCAGACAAGCCTCTGTCTATGCGTAACAAAATGCGATTAACTTGAAGGATATTATTACATATTAATGGAATATTTTCAGGTAGCTTTGAAAGAGGTTGCATAGTAACAGAATACTGTGGGTGTATGTTATTGAGTGGATACTTTACTTGTAAATAAACTAGCTTCTGCTCGCGACTTTGTCCGTGTCTAATTTGATATTATCCCACGGAATTCGTACATTTTTCAAGGATAAAAAGAAACCTATGTGATATTTCAGACAATAATCTATCTATGTGTTAAATTTTATCCAGATCCGTTCAGCCGTTTAAGCTTGAAACAGTAACATACACATTCACATACATACACATTTACATTCTCACAAATATTCACATTTATAATATTAGTAGGATAGAAGGAAGTTAGAATAAATATTACCAGTCTATTATTGTCCCACAGCAGGGCAAAGGTCTCTTCTCATACAGAGAAGGCACGAGCATTGATCACCACGCTTGCTCAAGGCGGATTGGCGATTTCAGACTTATATCAGCTATAAGGTCAGGTTTCCTCACGATGTTTTCCTTCACCGATGTCAGAGACGTCCAAGATAAACTTAGAAAGTACATATATATATTGATACTTGCTCGAATATGAAGCCACGGCCTTATTTTTTTTTTGTCTGGCAAACAATAGCCTACGGCCCACCCGATGTTGAGTGGTCATCTCTGCCTATAGACATCTGCAATACTAGAGGCCTTGCAAATGTGTTACCAATCCAGAGACAAAGTTGAAATGTCTCATGTGCCTCTAATTTTTCCGGCACCCATACCCTTTAAACGGGAACACAGCAACGCTGCTTTACACAGTAATATTTATCTAAGGTATGCGGTATGTATGTATTGAGTTAATTCTTTAGTTAATTAGCTATGAAAAAAGATACGCTTACTTATGCGTGCGTCATTGAATGTTTGTATAGTATCTATGTTCATGTGGGTCGCTTAAAATAGACACACACATACGATCACGCTGGGAATCGTAGGCAAGATCTCTAGCGTAGCAGTCTGGTGGTTAGGACCACTAGGCTAACGAGGCAGTTACTTTGACACACCCGTGCGTCACTGAATGCTTATGTTGTACTGTGTTCATGTGGGATGCCAAAAATAGACGGATTGGAATAATATACTTTTATTTTTCCTCCGAGTCAGAGCGAAGCAGTATCAATACTTCCCTTTACCTGGAATGTACAATGTTTAGATAATGTATTGTTGGTAAAATGTTAGCGAAACATTCCAAGATTTTTTGTAATGTTTTTCTTGGGATTTTGAAAGGCTCTCTTATCAACATTAATATTAAACATAAATAAATAATATTTATATTTTTGTTTGTAATGGATAAACTTAAAAACTAATTGACCGATTTCAAATTAACTTTCACCGATGGAAAGCTACATTATCAGCGAATAAAATAGGCTATATTTAATTTTGAAAAAAATATAGGCATTTGTAAGAAAATTCACGTAAACAAAATCGCTGGTAAAAGCTAGTATTTTATTTAAAATACGTAACTACCTTTTAGTAGGGGCAACAGGAAGCAAGAAATATATTCAAAAGTGCCTTTTAAGTGTCTAATTGAAATAAATAATTTGACTTTATCTTGGAATACATACCATCACGCCTGTATTCCCCGAAGGGTTAGGCAGAAGTGTACCAATGCACACCCACACTTCGCCAGTATGTTTTTTAGGTCCCATGAAATAGGGGGCGAGCCTATTGCCATTAACCGGGCACAAATTCTAACTCCGAGCTGCTACTGAGAAATTCCTAAGGGAAAAACCCAATAACACTGCTCGACCTGGGAATCGAACCCAGTACCCCATGCTTATCAGTCGCGCTTGCGACCACGAGACCAACGGGGCAGTTGAATTTAACGGAGAGAAGAAAAACATCCAGTCTTTAAGTGCTTGTATAAAAAAAAAATTTGTTATCATAAATATCGTATATTTGGAACACTGTTAAGTATAAAATCCAGCTTAAAGAGTACCTAAAGAGGTTCTGAATCAGTGTTACTTAAAATATTAAGGTTCGGCTCGTTTATTTAATTATAGGCAGAACGATAAATCTGTTTTAGTGCCCTCATAAGCCTTGGCTTAGAAGGATTACTTGCTGCCGATAAATTGGAAACTATGATGAAATTGATAACCTACTTTTTTTTTTAATTGAAAATCTTGTTAAAAAAAGTGGTTCATACACATCTTGTGTTTATAAAAAAATAGCTATATTTGAGTTTAACTCGCAGGGGAAGGGTTCTGTACCACTGTATAATATTTATTAAAGAAAAAAAACACTTTTCTTTCTCTTTATTTCAAAAACGATTGGTGTTATAAGTTTGACGTGTCTGTGTGTGTCTGTATGTGGCATCGTAGCTCCCGAACGCATGAATCGATTTTGATTTAGTTTTTTTGTTTGAAAGGTGAATTTTAGTCGGGAGTGTTCTTAGCTTTGTTTGATGGAAATTGGTTCAGCGGTTTCAAAGTTATCAGTCTTTTGTTAGCTGCGGTAAGGATTTTTGTTATTCTTCAGTCGGGGGTTACTTAAAATTTTTATTATTATAATTTGATGTTATAGTGGCAGTAGATACGTGGCTCTGTGTGCAAATTTGAGTATCAATCTATTACGGTTCAAAATATATAGCCTTGTGACAGACGTACCGACGAACAGCCAGCGGAATCTTAGTATTAGGGTTCCGCTTGGGTTAGATACGGAACCCTAAAAATGTGCAACTGACGTAGTGCTGTAGAATTAGACTGCCAAGTATCCATCATGATGGATGACAGCATAATAGGATGTGGTAGCTATTTTGAATGATAGGAAAAATATCATGTTTCAATGTCGTAGTCTGTCTAATTTTCCCCATTGTCCTCATGACCACCACATATATAAACTCACGCTTTTTTTCCATGGGGGAGGCAGAAATCACAGAACGCCACCTGTTTCGATCCTTACAAGCTCCTTTCGCCTCGTCCACGTTCATACATCTGGTCATACAAGCACGCCGGTTACGAGTACTACGCACCCGACCTTTCTGAAGGACCTCACCAATAAGGTCAGGGTAGGTAGGCCAGTCACATCTGCCATATAATAATAATAATAATTTCAGTCACAGCGGCCAATCTCAATGGAGACTAGCCAAGTACGCTGGTGATAAATAATGATAAATGCACAAATGTGTGCGCAAACACATGCGCTACCTCAGCCCTTACTCGGGACGGCAATCCAATAGGACTGGGAAAAAATCAGGCGCAAGACCAACGGCTTTACGTGCTTTCCGAAGGCACGGGGGTGTCATACCACCAACTTCTAAACTCCAGGGTACTGAGAAATTCGTATGCGTAATGGAAAAACCCAATAGTTAACGGTTTTTGGTCGACCTGGGAATCGAAGCAAGGACCCCACGCTCAGTAGTCGCGCTTGCGACCACATAACCAATGAGGCAGTCTCGTTGGTCCACAACATATAAAAAAAAACAAATATTAAATCTGACTTACCTTTCAGTTTTCCTGAAGCTTAAACATGTTTTGTAGATGACATACTCATTTTGTGGGCGACTATAGCATAAACAGTACATAAGCCAACTTTGGCGGTTGGTGTGTTTTCGACCTTATAACTAAAGTCGTAAAGGTTCAAATGGATCCACCGTCAACTTTTGTTGTTACTACAAGGTTTAAAATGGTTTCAGTATGTTGTATAATATTACAATGGCTATTTATTTTAGATAACCTCTTTATTCAATTGATAAAAACTTTCATCGCGATCTTCATAAATGTTTTTTTTGATGAACCAATCGGGTACTATAGAGACACTACCAATTTAATGATATTCTTTTTATGAGCTGTCAAAATCACATTTTGTATGGCAATAATAAACTGTGACGTCACTTATTTTCCAATTTGATTGACTACCTATTTTTTAGTTTCTAAGTAACTAAAAACTAATTTTGTTGTCAATTGAAAATTGATCAGGTTTCCGGGCTAAAATAAAGTGTTTTTTTTTTTTTATAGAAGCTTTGTCTTGAAATAATTGGTTGATGGTAACTAATACCCAATTGAAGTTCTATTTTTGAATTTTCGTCCCGTTGACCGTACTCTTAAATTTTCCATAGATTAAAAAAAAATAAATGAGTGGAACTGCGTCTGTATTTTCGTCTGTATTTAACCTTAATTTCTTTAAAGTTAAAGTGAACAGGCTTCTTCTGGGTAATCTCAATCCATCGTCGACTTTGTCTCTGTCACCTCTGACCTAGACTAGAGCAAAGGCATATCGAATAAAAAAAAAACTAAACACTTACCTATATTTCTTATCTCTATGCCATACAGAGATGTGAAGCACCTGATGCTCGTAGATGGCTGTTGGCAGAGGAAGCTTCAGGTGCCTTTGGAACTCTGGCTCCCTTTTCCCATACAGAACTGATGTCCTCTGGAATATCGACCTTTGAGATGGCAGAGTCTGGCTTTCTGTAACACCGCTTATCACGACCTGGTGAAGAAACCCTTTGTTTTAAAATGAAATAGTTGTAAAAACAGAAGGCTATGTCCAGCTGATAGTTGATATGATAGTTCCCACAATAGAATGCTGCAAATGACATAAACAGAAAATCGATCGAATTAACCACTCTTTAGTTTGAAGATTTTAATTAATAATATATCAATGGGATATACCTACTAATTGGACTTGTTTTATAAATATACATAAAATACTAAAAGATAATCCAATCTCAAAATTGAAAATCGAATCGAATATTAAATTAGCGCACTTGTGCCTTCAAGACCGAAATTTAAAATTACCCAAAAACAAAAAGAAACAAAATAACATCTTTTTATGTAAAGCTTTTCCCTAGTAACCCCAGATGAGGGTAATAAAATAATCTACTACGTACCTTAGCATAAGCATTGATATCATCCGTTTTCCCCGTGGACCTCTGAAGATCCCGACATCTTATAACTGTAAACATAAAAAGGGCTATCAAAACCCCACCAAATGGGACAACAAGATAACAATAGGATAAATAAAGGTCGATAGTCACCACTCACCGTGCACGTCAATGACGTCATTCCTTGTCATTATTTCTAAATCTATCGTCCCTTTAAGGGCTTGGAACCGTTCAGTGGAACGCTCCAAACGATTACTTGCTACACTCCGCCTTTTCTCTTCACTACTACTAATGCTATTTTCCTCTGGAGAGTATGTCAAACATCTACGAATGGATTTGTGTTCAATTACAGGAGTATAAGCGTCTGTAGGAAGAAAATCTTCATCTAATTTACTTGTTTTATGTGCTCGCTCTTCGCTCAATACTTTTCCAGGTCTTTTGAGGTTAGGAACTGGAGTAATAGGACTTGGGATACCATGTTCTAAAGTGAGACCAAACAGTTCCCTTGATCTCTTGTTGTGAGAGTTGTTTAGAGCGTTGTCGTAAGGCATGAGGCTGCTATGCGATACGGTAGATTTCAAAGAAATATTCTGATATTCATCAGTTTCTATTGGATTAGATAATGGAGGGCTTAAAGGCTCACATAATGATGTGTTGGGAAGTTCAGTTGCAGGACTAGGTATTCCAATGTCTAGAGTGAGTATTGAAGTCTTAAGATCTTTGTTTTTCCATTGGCTTTCATTGCTTACTGTAGACTTTTTCCTTCGTATGCATTTTTGCCGTTTCAGCCTAAGACTTGCACGTTCTTCTGCCGCTGAATATAAGTCCGGAGTTGATTCTGTTGACATAGATTCAAGATTTCCTCTTTCGTAATAAACGTTCATTGACTGTGATCTGTTTAGAGTTGTGTTACGTTTCTTCGGACTTGTCTTACGTTTGGCCTCTACAGCATTGTCTGGTGTCCTTACTTCCCTTTCATTGTAACCATCCCCATCATCTAAAATAAAGCAGCCAATTGGAAGATTCTTCAGTAATTTGTCATTTACTCTATGAACTGGCATCTTCTTAGTTGGTGTAGTTTTAGGTGATACAGAGTTTTCTCTAGACAAGTTCACATATTTAGCTTCTTTTATTAAATTGGCTTTGTTTTCTGCTTGAGGATTCACAAATAAATCTTTGACTGTTTCTAATGGTGGAATTTCCTCTTGGATTTCTACTTCTGGAGCTTTGTGTAGTATCCTTCTTTTCGATTTGATAATTTTGGTACTCTTTATTATATCCTCGATCATTCTTTCAAGTGTTACATCTCCCATTTGAGTTGTTGATACAGTGGAATCCGTATTGTTTGATGTTAAATCTTTACCTAGTATGAATTTGTTTTCCATTTCTGTAGACGTTTCTTCATCCCTAAGAGGGATAGTGAAAGGGTTCTCTACTTTAGGAAAATATTCTGTAATATCATTGGAAAAAGCGACCCTTTGCGATTTGCTATGTACACTCATAGTGCTAAACCTTAGAGCTGCTAGTTTTGTAGATAAAGGTGTGATAGAGATAGGTGAACATCCATCTCTTACTAGCTTATGAACATCATTTTTATCCACAGAAGGCGATTTGAAGGAACTTTCAAATTCATTGGATTTCTTTCTTGTTCTTTTCAAAGGCCTAATATTTGTGAGACCGATATCGTTATTATTGAAATATAAAGGATTATCCATGAAGATGTGATGTCCAAATATGGGTAAAGTTGTTTTTTGTATAGTATTTTTATTGATAGGTATAGGTTTTTCTATACAATTGATTATTAAATCTTGATCATATTCTATTTCAACTAATCCATCGTTTGCCGTTTTTGTTGTACATACCGGATTATTCATTTGTTTTCCTAAAGCAAAAGAATTTCTGCTGCTAGTTGTTGTAGCACTTAATCTATCAGAAAGATCATATAATGACGGCTCAGATGAACTGTGACTTAGCTTAAGACTTAACGAAGTTCTATCGTTAGGCTTTATTCTTCTTTCAGATTTGTATACACAACTATCTCTTCTAAATACCTCGTTGGCGCTCGCCATTTCTAGCTTCCTTTTCTTAGCCTCCCTTACTCTTCTGCTATAAGTGGGTGGTGTTGCTGGTAAGTCCGGAGGTACATCATCTTTAGAACCATTGAGATAGTATGTTCTTCTGTCAAACTTCTTAACAGGAGTACCTGTAGGTGTAATATTGCTTACATCCTTCAGGGCTATGCCTTCTGGTTTCTTGATAAAACCTTCTCTGTAATAATTTGGTGTATTCCCTATGTAGTTAACGTTTTCTTTGTCAACAGCTTTCAAGTTTTTTCTTACTGCAGCTGACCCTAAGGATCTTCGCTGGTATCTACTAGGCTTTTTGCTCTTTTTGACTGTTTGTGCGTCAAGAGATCTTCTAATTTTATTGTTGTTGTAAGGTTCATCGCCATATTGTTCACAGTCTTCATTTTCAAGGTCAGGGGAAACCCGAAGCTCTTGATTCTTTTTGCCGTAGACTGCCCACTTCAACATTTTGAATCTGGAATGAAAACAAAAGTTAATTTTAGAAGTGTGTTTAAAATCAATAGTCAATTTTATTACAGGGATGAAGAGTCATCGTAACGAAAACTTTTATACGTATTTAGTCACGGAACCTTATTTATCTATTGCGTGGATTTTAATGATTCTAGGCCTGTCACCGTTGAAATTATTTATGGGTTATAAAAAACCAATCAGGCTTTCTAGACAAAAGTGCATTACCTCCACAGCTAAAATGTATGAAACAGCTGATTATTGTTTTCATCCGATGTCTCTATTCCCGTTAGAGACGTTTCTAAGTGACCACATATAATTAGGGTAGGTGAACTCGGGCAGGTATTCAAAAACAAATTCAGAAATCAATACATAGTCTTCAATAATGAAGAATCTACATAGATTCAAGACAAACACGACCTTCGTAACAAACGCTGTAAATGTATCTACTAATGAGAGCAACTAATGACTCAAAGTAATTATCAGTCGCACCCTCATTCCTCATCTCCGACAGATGTCAACGTACGCCGCTCACATCGGTATGAGCGATTATGTATTCGCATTTATAATGTATGAAGCAAACATTGACTGATTGAAGACGGCATAGGAGGCCACAGAGGAGTATTCAAGATAGAGAGTTTCTATTGAAACTGTATGCCTTAAGTTGAGGGTTTATTTTTAACATTTTGACACTACAGTAAAGTCTGGTTAAGCAGCCGATAACCTCCTATTTTTGTTTTTTACGGAGAAGAAAATTCCTTATATCTGTCTCTCGCCCTAGGGTTGAAGGGGTCTGTCAGACTCTTACTGACTTAAAACCACCCCAGTGTAGGTGCTTCCTTACCACACGGGGATCCCAGGAGCGTATGCGCCTCTTGCGATTCCCGACTGGAGCCGGCCCACCTCTACTGGTCCTCTCAGAATCGATCACATCCTAGGTTGATATGCGAGATGCCAATCCAAAACCAAATGAAACTTTTGGCTTTCATTACACTCAAAGTAACATGGCTAGACTACATAACTTACATTATATTACACTACAGGCGCTAGACACGTCATGAATTTAAAACGAATTTTTTATCAGCCATAGTTCCTCAAACGATTACTAATCCAAAATCCACGAAATCAGGAATGCAATTGAAATGTTTCAGCTACACGAAAATTGGCTTGAACTATTTCTATTATTAGTATTATTTTGGGTTCCATATCCATATGGTACCAAATGGGACCCTATACCCTGGGTCATGTATAGATGACAAACCAAAATGTGCGCAGCACGCTACGGTCACGATTCCATGACAGACTTTTATACATAAATAAAACTCATAAAACAACATCGATATAATTCCGAACTCACTACTATTTTGTAGAAATTGAAGGATGAATTCGTAGCGTGGCGCTGAGCGTACGTTTTTGCTTTTTTGATGTGGCGGTCAAATGGTTAAGTTTAATTAACTTTTTATTGCATAAAGTTTAAATAAATAAATGAAGTCGCGGGCAGAATGTTGTATGTCATAAACGCACATCTTAAGTTACTAAGAACCTGTCGTAATAGGTCCATTATCGCTTCACTTACTCATGCGCAAGCCAATTTCCTCATCCCAGTGACAATGGTCCAGACAAAACGTTTCCTTAACGCAAACTCATTACAATAACGTTACCGTCATCGATTCTATACGGTTATTCTACACTCATTACATGGTGTATTATGTACGACTAGCACTTTGCCAGCGAGTTCGTCTGTGTGCATAACGGATCTTAATATAAAAAAAATTCAACCCCATATTTGACCCCTCTTGGGGTTGAATTCTCTAAAATCATATTTTTATATGAAGCCCAAATACTCACTGGCCTAATTTCAATAACGACGTTTTTCCATTAAATAATTCAACCCAATTTTCTACCCCCTTAGGGGTGAATTAAAAAAAAATCTCTAACATGTATTGATGCCGAATCGCATGTGCCGCGGTCATCGTAGGAAGATGGCGTGATATGGCCATCGTAAATATCACTTCATACTTCCCCCTGTGATGCGCAATTCTTTTGATTCCTTCGCGGTTGTATGAAAGATGTGCGTAACGACTTTCTTATGGACATGGGGTAGTACTGGACTGTAGTTGACGTTAATGGAATTTAAGTCTGGGGTGTCATTTTGACAGCACATTACTGGTCGTTTATTTACTATGGACAAACATACAGTTATGGCACTTAAAGAAATTGCTTAAGACATAATATATGATTTTTATAAAGGAAAATAAAGTACATGCGTATCTCACAAGATGATAAAGGCTGTTTTTTTATTAATAATAATAATAATATAGAGAAGGCGCGTGATTTGCGATTTGGAACTTGTTTTGAATTTCGAATTTGAGGTCCAGATTTCCTCACGATGTTTTCCTTTACCGATGTTCGTGATGTCCAAGTTAACTTCAAAAGTACATAATGAATTGAGAAAGACACACTGGTACTTGTCTGGTGTTGGCTGATCGACAATAATTCTGATGAAATGTCTTATTCATGATTAATATGATCATATTCATCTTTATCAGCTGTCTGTCCACAGCTTCTAAGGTTAATACAAAAAAATTTAAAGCTTATTATCAGAGCATACAATATAAAATCAATTGATTAGTTGCTTCTTTATTTTTATAAATTCTTTTTCAAATTAATTTATGAAATCTCAGTCTAACCGCTTTGGTAGCGTTCGGTGACACGATTTTTAGATAACCACATAATGATACTCATATAAGATAAGCATTGTCGATCAAATTCGCTCTAATACGGTGGTACCGCCATACCGTTACCATTACCCACCATTGCGGCATCACGCATTTCAAAGCGTATGCAATTTGGAATGTGGCACTGACAACATTAGTTATGCCGCTAAAACGATCAATATAACGCGTTTTTTATTGTATTCCTTTTTTAAATAATCGTTGTGTAATAGTTACCAAGTGTTGCAAAAAAAAAACAGTGAAAGTTTTGATAGATGAAGATGCGCAATTATCTATGATTGTCTTTGGAATTTTTGTCTAGCCTCTAGAATTGTGTTTATGGTTATATTATCTATAGGTAGTTGTCGTGTCCAGTCTTAGTGGACTTATTGATTTTAATTTTACATAGACATTCCTAAAAGCCGTTGGCAATCTGAAATGGGCGGTAACATTTTAAAAGAAGAACTAATTTTTAAAATGCAATTCTTAAAAATAAAATAATTAAATCAAATATGGATGCCTCTAAAAGAACCACGTGCGAAGTAAATGGCTTCCAGTAGCATAATTTGCAAAACAAACAAAACGGTAATTTAAAAAAAGGAACACCCTTGAACTGTGCACAGTTATTATGGTCTAATCACCAACTAATCGCTTAAAAATACAATCCATAACGCACATTATTATGCTAAGTCGTTCACAAAAATTTTCAATCTATTGTCGCACATTACATATGGCCGATTTCATCTTGGTTATGGGCCAGGGCAATAACTCATGTTTCCCGCTTTACTTATCAAATTGACTGTGTAATTAGAAACTCGGTCGCTCCATTCATATCCAGGGTACTGTGACAGACTCACGCTGGGTAAGAAACCAGTGTGTACACAAAGCGACTCGAGAAATTCGCGTACTAAATACCTACAACACCGCAAAAACAGGGCGTACTTACATTATCCTCTCCCTACCTATTCAACACCAAATTACTATTGAATTTAAAAGACTTTTCTGAAGCATTTTTAAATATCGAATGCACGTCTCGACTCGCGAAACGTGGGGTCGCCAAACAAAAAAGTTTCTTACTCAATGCACAAACTCCATTTTACTGGCCGATATAGTTTTTAAATGACAAACTCACGTAGGAATAAGGTTTACATTCAAGTATTAAATACTTTTTGGTACGTTTGGTGCGTGCTGAATGTCAAAGCTGCTGGCTGAATAGAACAGAACACGTTTTAGCCGATTCTGAATTTGAATCTTTCGAATTTGCTGAGCGGTTACTGGGCAATACAAAGTTAATCGAAAGTTGTATCTTACAAAATTAGTCTTTACTCAGTGCAAATACGATTCATTACAGTGACATAACTGGCAGATAAGATGGTAGGTCACTTGAACAATTGAAATTGAAACTTTATCCTCTTGAGATAAGGATTCTATTGACGGCAAGATCGTAAGATAAAGTGGCAAGAGATCCATCAGCTTTGTCTTGAACTTCGCCAACATGGCCGGATGTTTTTGCCACCTAGAATTGAATTTTACGAATTGTTACCGTGTGTATGTTGCAAAGGGATTTTATTTACTTCAATAAAACAGGATATATTACGAAGAGCTTGTGTTTCGGTTGAGACTATTTGGCATGAATTTGCAAATGGAGAAGGGTAGAAAGTATTACTAAATTATTTTTTTTGGGGACATACTCGTACTTACTGAAAATGTACTTTGATTTTGTCAAATGATTTGTTAGTTATCAAAAAGATTTTCGTTTCCCTGTCGTCGATTCTAATAAATTGCTCCATTGGGGTCATAATACTGCCCAATCATGTGAGAATAGTGTAATAAAGATCGTACTTATACATTTCCAAATACTACTCCGGGATTTTTTTTTTAATGAAGTGCAAGAGAATTTATTAGATTAGATATAGATAATATCTAAACAGCACAAATGGAGTAGCTTGAAGAAGGCAGTATAGTTTAAAATATATAGAAGTAAAAAAAAGATTATTATAAAAAAAATTGCATGGCATACAAGCCCATCTGACGTTCAGTGGTCACCTTTGCTTTTATACATCTGCAATACCAGAGCACGTGCTAATGCGTTGCCATCCTAGAGACAAAGTTGAAATGTCGCATGTGGCTGTAATTTTACCGGCACCCATTCACACCCCCTTCAAAACGGAACACAGCTACGCTACTTTGCAGCAGAAATAGGTATGGTGGTAGAACTCCCCCGGACGAGCTCCTTCACAAAGAGCTCTACTACTACTAAAACTAGTAGTTTATTTATTAACAGAATTTTGAGCAATAAAGCTACCGTAAAATGGAACGCTTTTCCGAAACTTTCCATTACAATGAACTACAAGCCGATCAAATATTTATTAGTAGGTACATAATTTATGGTAACAAACGTTACTTTGTCGGTTGGCCGGCAGGTGGCGTTGCTATGAATAATTCAGAACGCACCCGTTTCTACTGAACTCAGGGTTTTATGGAATTCAAATGCTGTCATGTTTTGGGGACATTTCCGAATATTTTTATTATTGGTTCCGGTGTCGTGACGTCATAGGTTATGTTGACGTGTTTTAGTTTTAGGGTGGACAGAGTTTCAAGTGGTGATAAGTTAGAACATTGCCCGGTGAAAAATTTCATTGACAAAGTATTGGCAGTTTTAAAGTTGTTAAAAATAAATTGCATGATATAGTTTCAAATAATTATAATATCATGGATTTATAAAGTACAATACAACAAGTGCGTAAATAAACTGGCCCCCTATTACATGGGACCTAAACCTACCGGCGGCGGTGGGTGTACATTGGTACACCTCTGCCTTACCCTTTACCCCACGCCTGTATTCCCCACAGGCGTGATGGTATGATGGATAACCAAGTATTTAAAATATATATTTTGATTTTCGTACCAATTAGCTCCACTAAAAGAAGCCAATCCACAATATCTTTCTGCCAATCTGTCTGTTACGCTTTCACGCCTAAACCGCTGAACTGATTTTGATGAAATTTGGTAGAGAGATACATTAGACCTTGGAGAAGGACAATGGCTATCTTTTGTATCTAGAAAAGGATTGATGGAGTACTCACAATCTTCTCTGTTTCCACTATACTATGGCCAAATGCAATACCTATAATGTATAACCTATCTATAACATAATTAACTTTTATACAGACAAAGTCGTGGGCAGGAGCTAGTCTAACATTATTGCCGTGTCGACGGCGCGTTCGTGTTCCACGCGCGCCTCAAAGAGATGTCAGCAAAGGGAAGGGGCCACTGAGGGCCGATGCCTGCCGGGGCTGCGGGTTGTTCGTCAGAGATACCGCGCCCCCGGAACGCAAAGGGCACAAGAAGGAACATGGGTGGGTTTTAGTCAGTAAAAGTCTGACACTCCCTCCCGCCCCGCCCAGGGCGGGAGAAGTTATTTGATGATTTCCCACATCCCCAAAAAAAACAAAAGTCTAACATTATTAACGTCACCCGTAATGAAGTAAGTAAAAGTAATTCACCAGCTACACGGCCCTAAAAATCATCAACTCACATCAAAACTATTGACTTTACACTAAGTATTAATTTCCCATGCTAAGTGCGGCGCACGCGCAGCTGTTGCCCACCCCCATACGATGCGTGCGCCGGCGCAGGCGCCTCGATAAGTGCTGACAATTACAGCGCAATTACGTAGGTAATTAGATGGTCTTTTATAGTTTATTTCTCTGTTTATGATATTGGAAGGTTTAAGCAAACAGTGTAGGTAACAAGTCTTAAGAATAAAAAGTAGCAGAAAAGTCATTAGGGGATGGATATAATATAACATACCATCACGCCTGTATTCCCCAAAGGGTTAGGCAGAGGTGTACCAGTGTACACCCACAGTTCGCCGGTATGTTTAGGTCCCATGTAATAGGGGGCCACCCATATTACATGGGACCTAAACATACCGGCCTATTGCCATTAATCGGGCACCAAGCCTAACTCCGAGCTGCTACTGAGAATTTCATAGAAAAACCCAATAACACATTTTGCTCGACCTGGGAATCGAACCGAAGAACTCTAGCGTAGCAGTCGCGTTTAGAATCAGTAGGCTACGGAGGCAGTTCGGATATCTATTCTAATATGATCATTAACTGCCTCGTTAGCCTAGTGGTCCTAAGCGTGCTGTGTTTTATAAGTATGCAATAATGCTGAAGATTTTTGTTGGTTTATTTGAACGCGCTAATCTCTGAAACTACCAGTCGAATTGGAAAAAATCTTTTTGTATATGATAGCTAGATTCATGAGGAATAGGTTAGGCTATTTAACATTGCGCTACGACTTACGGGAGCTGAGCAGTAACCGAAGACGTAACTTAATACGTGTGAAAGGTAGTAAATTTAGAAAAGATTAGCTTCTGATCTCGACTATTTCACTTATTAGAATACTAGTGTTTGCCTACTGACTTCGCCCGCGTATATGTCAGTTATCGCGAACGCAGAAAAAGTCGTTGCACAAAGAGTATATTTCATCAAATTCGGTTCAATAGTTTAGTTAGTAGTAAACAGACAGACAAACAGTTACTTTCGCATTTATATTATTAGTATGGAAGTATGAATTTTCAACATAGCGAAAACTATTCGAAAGCGTTGCGATAATTAATCCCAAAGTGTCGATAGAGAAAGTCGATATTAAGGTCATGTATCATTCTACTTGCATATCTACTTACTCCCTATTACAAAATATGGTTGGGTAAGGTCAAAAAACTGTATCTATTTAACGTCATGCGGTCATTACGATATTTTATCTGTCGATCTTTGGCCATATGGTTGCGCGTACGCATAGCATGGGGTCGTGCGCCTATGAATCAAAATAATACAATTTTTTAACGAGTTGTTTTTAAGGAATTTCTGAATGTAAGTAAACTGTTTGGGAATTGAACATATGGTTTTAGAAATTGTAGATTTTTGAAGAGAAAAAATTCATTAGCCGCCATGATTGATTTTTGTTAGAGGCAAAATATATGGGTTCGCATCACCAACAGCTGTGTCGTTTTGCGGCAGAGTTTGATTCTGTCGGCAGTCCCCGTGATGGACAATTTTTTTTAAAGGACTTAATTCCTACTTATCTACCTCGGTTGCCTAGTGGTCCTAAGCGCGACTGCTATGCTAGAGGTCTTGGGTTCGATTCCCAGGTCGAGCACAAAGTGTTATTGGGTTTTTCTATGAAATTCTCAGTAGTAGCTCGGAGTTAGGATTTGTGCCCGGTTAATGGCAATAAGCATGCCCCCTATTACATGGGCCCTAAACATACCGGCGAACTGTGTGTGTACATTGTTACACCTCTGCCTAACCCTTCGGGGAATAGAGGCGTGATGGTATGTAATGTGTTAATTCCTACTTGTATTTTTCGGTCTAATAAGATTTAGGTAAACATGACATTGTATTAGACTAAAAAATCTAATGAAATAGAATATATCTAATTTGGGATTTGGAAGAGGAATTTTGGACGTCACAAATTATGAAAATCACTACTAACATCGGTGTAGGAAAACACCGTGAGGTAACTTAAACCCATAATTAAGTATTAGATCTTGAGCAAGCGTAGTGATCAATGCTCGTGCCTTCTCTGTATGGAAAAAGGCCTTTGCCATACAGTGGGACAATATAAGCTGGTGTTATTATTATTATTATGGGAAAGAAATACAATTTTGTATTGGACGATGGACGCCATAGGGAATGGAGTGTCAATAGGGATGTAGCCCGCTGGGATATAGCGGGGTCTGGCTATAAATTTCTGGAATCGATTGTTATGTTGATTGGTATCTGTTTCTGTTATTTGTTATTGCATATTTGGATTGCTTAGGCTTTGAATTTTCTACATATTGCCTTTTTTTAAATTTAAACGAATATTTCCAATAGATGTGTGGTTTTTAGATGTTCAATTTGATAATCAATGGCAGGCTTGTAATTATTGCGTTTAATTTAATTTTTTGTGACAAACTAAGGGTAATAAAATGTAGTAAGGGTTTAATATATATCCTTTCACAGTGATAAGCATGAGTGTGAGGATTGTTGAATGTACAGCGGGACGACAAAATGGAATCCCGTTCCCGTTTTCATATTTCCGCATGATAGCATAGAACTTTTAAAATTTACGCAGTCAAAGTTCCTCAACTTGTTTAAAATAATTCCTCCAACTTACAGAGTTTCAGTCTCGCAAAACGACCTAAAAATTATTCTTACACGAAAAATAATAAGAAGATATAAAAAATAGCAGATGTCGTTATGTCAAAGGTAGCAAGCCCTTACCTTTACCAAATTGAAACTATTGTTAACGCAACAATCGCTCACAACCGGCGCGCCGAAGAAATTGGAGTAATAATATTTATTGTTATACAATCTGGAGTATTTTCATCCTTTTGTTAACCCTGCTCTGCTCTCCGCTTTATTGTTTGAGGAAGTGTGCGAAACTCGAAGATGCGTTCCTGTCCGAAACTTTCGCAGTTTTGAAACTTAACTACACAAACAAATTCAAACCTTATTTCTAATATAACAGAGTGCAATTTCTTTAAAAGCCTTTATTGAGGGGCCGTTTTGTTAAGACGGTTCCGATCTAGTTTTTTTTTAATAAGCAAAGAGTACATGTAAATGTCATGATTTATTTTGTGACAAGGAACACGGCAGTAGTTGTGGGAAATTTACGAGGATATTATGGGGTGGGCTCGTATTGAATCTTTGATTATGTATTGTGAACTAATTTATGGAGCAGATGACTTTGTAGAAATATCCTTTTGGACAGGTGAGGTAGCAAAAGTTTTTAATCTATATTTATTATGTAATAGAACGTAACGGTTAACTTTATTGTGCCAGATAAAAAATCGGTTAATTGTTACCTAATGAGAACGGTACTGCCGTACTGGCAATTTTAATTGTAATCATTTTGTTTGTCTATAGCGACTGCTACGCTAGATGTTTTGGGTTCGATTCCCAGGTCGAGCAAAAAAGTGTTATTGGGTTTTTCTATGTAATTCTCAGTAGCAGCTCGGAGTTAGGATATGGCAATAAGCTCGCCTCCTATTACATGGGACCTAAACATACCGGCAAATTGTGGGTGTACATTATTACACCTCTGCCTAACCCTTCGGAGAATACAGGCGTGATGGTATGTGTGTTATGTTGTTTGTCTATCTGTAATGGAATAATATAAATAGAATTTCAGAGAAAGGAAACTACGAACTTAGGTCTTATTTAGGTCAACTAATTATCTAAATGCCAACCAATAATTATAGATCAAAGTTCCACTAAACATACAAATGCCCGCGCTTTGAATGTTCGCTATAAGTCTTAATCAGAAATGAAGTAAGGACAAACAAATTAAAAACTAATTCACTTACCAAGGTTACTTAAACTCTCATATTCAGTCTACTTTATTACGTTACGTTAACTTTATTACATTACACAATAAAAATAGTCGTAAACCTTCCTCATATAGTCGATTAATATCGAAAACATAATCCCAACTCTATAATAGAGACGTTGAAATTTTATAACCTATTTCTAACAATACAGTAGAGCGATAAAATTTCGCAATTTTTTTTAAGAATACTCTTTGAAGAATACTCCCCTCATTGGCTGGCTGTAAGTTTTAGCCCCTGTGCCTAAGTTTGCGGAAAAAAAATAAGCTCGCAGCCATTGTCGACTTTTTGAAATAAGAACACGTTTTGTTGATGTGAATTTTCAAAATGGAGTTTTGTTTCCACACATGTTCGTACCGGCTTGATTGTCAACGGTTAGTGGTGTAAGGTTGATTGATGTGTCTATGGTAGTTAATTTGGTTTAGGGATAGGCAGGTGGGAAAAAAGAACGCCTATCTATGCTAATATTATAAATAGGAAAGATTTTATTGTCTGTTTGTTTGTACCGAATAAGCTCAGAATCTACTAGACCGACTTTAATCATTTTTTCACTAATAGATAGCTACATTATTTTTCAATAACATAGGCTACATAACATTACGCTACGACCCACAGGAGCGGGGCAGTAACCAAAGACGTAACTTAAGGCGAGTGAAATAAGCCACGCGTACGAAGTCGCTAGCGGAAGCTAGTTTTTTAAATATGAAGATTGGAGTCAAACTTTTTAATTACAAAAATAATACTTTTTATTAATATTGTGTTGTTCGCGAATACATTTTAATAAAGTTTTATGTACTTACCTAGTAAATAAAGCTTTAAAAGAATCAATTTTGCAATCGACTGCCAATAATCATTTATTTCGATGTGAGTCAAGATATTTATTTTCGCAAGAAAAAAAAAACGTTTACAAAAAAGTAATTAAGTAAACTGGGACACGTCGTTATACTAACAATTTATCTACGAAAATGGTAGGTGGATTTAGTAAGTAATTCAATAAAATAACATACCATCACGCCTGTATTCCCCGAAGGGTTAGGCAGAGGTGTAACAATGTACACCCACAGTTCGCCGGTATGTTTAGTTCCAATGTAATAAGGGGCGAGCCTATTGCCATTAACCAGGCACAAATCCTAACTCCGAGCTGCTACTGAGAATCATAGAAAAACCAAATAACACTTTTTGGTCGACCTGGGAACCGAAAGCAACGCCTCTACCGTAGCAGTCGCTCTTAGGACCACTAGGTCACCGAGGCAGTTGGCAGCTGGCAGTTCAATACAAGAAATGTTTAAAAAATAATCCACAGAACATTTTTTTTTTTTTTGGGTTTCTTTTTTAAAAACGTTGCCCCACACTAGGAACTTCTCCTGTATCGTGGGTGCGTTTACAAACATATAAACTCACATACACAAACAGCCAGACCCGAAACAACTATCTGTAGGCCATTCAAATCATTGTTCCGTGCGGGAATCGAACCCGCGACACGCAGCGCAGCAGCCAATCGCTCAGCCACCACGCCAACCGTGCCGTCAACTCTAAAACATTTCGTAGTCGAAGTAAAAGACAAAATCTTTGCTCAATCTTGAATTCTCAAGGAAAGTTTAGCACAAAGTAAGCAACCCTACGTCTGCCGGGGGAGTCACAATTCAAAACACTCGCGCAATTCGAAAGTTAAAAAACTTTTTTGACGTTTCGAACTAGTTTTGACAGACGGTTTGAATTCCTGCGAAGTACAAGGAGTTCTGTTTAAATTGCAGGATAGAGGTGTTAACGAATTTTTAGACTAATCTTGACAGTCATTAAAAAAAGGATTTTAAAATTGGAATTATAGTAATTATTTATAATAGTTCTTACGCAAAACTAGCTTCTGAACGCGACTTCGTCCGCCTGGATATTTTCACCCGCGTTAGGTTACGCCTTTTGTTGCTGCTTCGCTGCCGTGTACCGTAGCGTGATGTTATATCGCCTATATTACTTCTTGATAATTTAGTGTAATAAACGGTATGGGTAAAAAAAAATGGTGTAGTAATTCCGGAGCATATTCGGTACAAACAAACAATAAAATCTTTCCTCTTTATAATATTAAGTATAGATTATATAAATGGCTAAATACAAAATACAACACATACGACTTCACATACCCTACGAGCGACCTTACAGTGGAAACTAGACCCAGAAACTCTTGACCTGGTTCGAAGCAATGGGTGGTAAAAAAAGTTATTTATTAAATCTAATCTATTGATCAGCACTGCCTATTGCTGACATAAATTAACAGGTGAATTAAAAACAAGACCTCGCTACTTGTGCGTTAAGTGTGAATAGGTAACGCTTATACGGTTTCCCACTAACTCTTCAGCACTGGAAAAAATGTAAAATAAATTAAATAAATTTCTTTATTTACCTTACACAAAGATCATTATTATGCAAACGAATGATACACAAAGATAAATAAACAGACACGGGACGATTCAGCAGGTGTAGCAGCGGGTCCCAAACTAGGCACAGCCTGTATCTTGGTGATCCAGAATATAGAATATTCAAACATACAATTTATCTTGTTCTGCTAGCGCAAGTTTGAACATTGCAGGCAAAGTAAATTATATTATTACGAAAATACATGAACTGATGATAAAGAAACAAGATCAAAAAAAGAACAAACATCAGACAAAAACAGTTATGGTGAGTTGAGGTGAGTGAGTGTGTGAAAGAGTGTAAGTTACTATAATTTTGTTTTGACGAATATTTGTGACTTGCTTCTTAACGCGAATAGGTCATTGTGAAAGTCAAGTATAGAATAAAACATAGCTTATAAAACTTGGCAATAGTGTAGATTTCTGTCGGTGAAAGAATTTTCGAAATCAGACCAGTATTTTTAGAAATTACCTCTTAAAAACAAAAAAAGGGAATAAACTTTACGTCTCTCATCGATATGGCATATTAATTTTACGACTTCAAAAATTTTTAATATATTTTTTGGGTTTTTCTATGAAATTCCCAGTAGCAGCTCGGAGTTAGGATTTGTGCCCGGTTAATGGCCTAGCTCGCCCGCTGTTACATGGGACCTAAACATATCGGCGAACTGTGAGTATACATTGGTACACCTCTGGTTAACCCTTCGGGGAATATAGGCGTGATGGCGTGATATAACTAATTTTATTTTGCTTTTTTGTTAATACTCGTATAAAACTTACTTAAATAATAAAAAGATTACAAACTACGAGTATGTTAATACAGTTAATATAAAATGCAAAAAAGGAAGCTTATAGGGCATCAAAAACATCATCCGCATCGCTGTCAATGGGACAAGTGCCCAAAAGGCTGGCAGCATTGCCACGTTGTATGGCAATGCTGATTCTTTGGCCCAAGAAAAGGCCAGCCCTTTGGTCACGTGAAGAGTCGACCAGTCGCTTGGCTATGTCACGAAAAACTAGATGAGCGCTCGGACAAACTAATAAAATTAATAATTAATACTCTAGTGCTTACAAACAGTTACAAATTAAAATTTGTAACAGCTTTTATAGAAAAAAATAGTTACTGCAGAAGTTATCGAATTCATAATAAAATACAACAAACATTCACTCCAGTAGCGCCGGCAAAAGATGTAGTCCAG
Organism: Caradrina kadenii; assembly: GCA_947462355.1. Lineage (NCBI taxonomy): Eukaryota > Metazoa > Arthropoda > Insecta > Lepidoptera > Noctuidae > Caradrina > Caradrina kadenii. The sequence continues at coordinate 1,862,010 of OX381674.1, forward strand.
TTGAAAAAAACAATATTCCAATATTGACCCAATTGCGAAGTTATTCCTCCACTTGTAGAGAACAAGGTCGAACGTTTTGCCAATAACAGATGAAATACAGAATAAACGGTGCATTTTGTTTATCCAAATACAGTATGACAACTATTAACGGACATTGGGAGTTTCGTTGAAATTATGTCGTTTTAATTAATAAAATCTCTTACGCTTTCAGCAGTAACCAGCTATAGAGTCTTGTTACGATCTTTTTTACACTTAGATTATTTTATTATACTTGTCGTTACTATCAATATCATTACCTACTATTACTACACACACATATCCTCACGCCTGTATTCCCTGAAAGGTTAAGCAGAGTTGTACCAATGTACACCCACATTTTGCCGGTATGTTTAGGTTCCATGTAATAGGGGGCGAGCCTATTGCCATTAACCAGGTACAGATCCTTACTCCGAGCTGCGGCTGAGAATTTCATAGAAAAACCCAATAACACTTTTTGCTCGATCTAGGAATGGAATCCAAGACCTCTAGCGTAGCAGTAGCGCTAAGGACCACTAGGCTAACGAGTCAGGTACTATTACTACATACTTCATTTTTAAACTAAAGTTCCCGGCCGCGCTGAGTATTAGTTTGTTGAGGTTAATCTCAGAAACTATTGTACGGATTTTAAAATATTTTTTTTAAAAGATTTTGTAAAAATATGCGTGTAAAGCCTGGGCGGGTCGCTAGTTCTAACATAAAATCTTAAAATTTCTTCGCAGTTAAATTTTTGCGTTCTAAAATTTCAGTACATTTCACAATTTATGGTTTTAATAACGATATTTGGTAGTTACTGAGTTTTTACAATTGGACGATACTTTTTTTCACTAACGCCTAACAAGCCTGTTTCTCCAAAGTCACCAGTAAACCAGGTGGCGGGTTTATCAATATAAATCAGCCCTATTCGCCCCCTGACCTCTGGGCGCCAAGGATTAGGGGATAAGTTCCCAGCAGTTACGGGTTGACACCTACTTATGGCTTGTAGGGTAGTTTTATTGCATGTCGTCTTTACCCTTCACTTAGGCTATATTGATGGGGTTTGCTCGAAATTGAAATAAATCTGTGGAAAAGTTGGAGTCATTTGATTTTTTAAAGCGATAAACATGGCCACCTGTTCTTTTAAAAATGTGTAAGATTTTCATGGACTTGAAAAGAAGAAGGAGAAGTAAACATTTCTTTTGTCGCTTTGAGAGATTTTTGGTAGGAGTCAAACTTGTGGGTTTGTGTCAATGACACGCTAATGTAATATAAAGTGTTCGTAATTTTTTTTGCGACTGACAATGTTCATAGAATGAAATGTAAACATAAAGTTAAGTAAAATGCGAAAATATGGTTTAATTTCTAAGTGATACAATTCATAATACGATGTACCTAGTAGTAAGTGTTCATCGTTGAAAAAGGGGCCTATTTTAGTAACTCTTGAGAAATGTACTTATTTGTTTATTTTCAAAAGGCTTGCGAAGGGTTCTTGTTGGATGGTACACTTCAAGTATTGTGGTTTAATTTGCGGACCCCTTCAAACGTTAAAGTACTTGGTAACGTATATTGCATTTACAAGTGTGACCACTGAGTTCTATACTCTTGTGTCACATTAAAATGGCGGTAAAAATATTTGAATTTAAAATTGGAATACCTAGCGTTGGCCATTTAATAAAAAAAAAAGTATTTTTACAACCATACACTTATTGAATTAGTAGGCACTATATAAAATTATGAATTTATACTAATATAAAAAATAAAGCTGAACAGATTTTATTGTTTATTTGTTTAAACGCCCTAATCTCTAGAACAACTAGTCGGATAGGGAAAATTATTTTGGTATATATATGATAGCCAGATTAATGAGGAATAGTATAGGCTATAACATCACGCTACGACACACGGGAGCGGAGCAGTAACCAAAGACGTAACTTAACTAGGGTGAAAAAATCGCGTACGAAGTCTTGGGCAGAAGCTAGTATAGAATAAGATTGCAAATAATAAAGGGGCACTCGAACAAATCAGTCTTCAATTAACGAAAAAAGGTGATCCATATCTTTTAATTTACTTTTATTACTCTCAACCCTTCGCCTTACGTAGGTAATGTTACAATTATTTATATTTCGAATGCTTGTTTTTTTTTTTTTCGCTTGGGTAGTCGTCCTTTTTCCCTTCCGTGAGAACAACCAATGTTTTTTCTTTTCAGTTAAAAAAAGAGTCCCACACCAGATCGCTAATGGGTTGAAACTTTTTCATGACTATTAAAAGTCCTACCTGTGAATAAGTTTAAAAAAATCAAAGATACACCGGTATCTTTAAGGAAATCTTTGTTTTTTTTTTTTATATTTTGAACTTTTTGTTGCTGATAGCCTTATTTTATCATCTCATAAAATGCTAATAAGCAAAATACAATAGACGAAAGATAGCAAAAAAATATATACATATATTATATTCCATCATTTATCAGTTCAAAACTGGTTGTCTGTGTGTGTCAGTTTATATGTCACGATACTGACAAAATTCCTAGTGCGGGTTACAAGTAAGATGGTCGGTGGTTACCTACTTAAAGAAATAAAATATGTATGCATAAGGAAAATAGATTTTATATATTTCTATAAACATAATATAAAACAAAGTCGCTTCCCGCTGTCTGTTCCTCTGTGCGCTCAGATGTTTTAAACTACGCAACTGATTTTAATGCGGTTTTTGATCAATAGATAGTTGGATTCAAGAGGAAGGTTTATACATATAGAACATCACGCTACGACCAACAGGAGCGGAGCAGTAACCAAAGGCGTAACTGAACGTGGGAGAACATCTCGGAGTATTTACATACATAGCTAGTGTGGAATAAACCACCGTGTATATATCACTTTTCAGTACGCAAATCATAAAATAAACGCTCAGAAATATCCAAAGACACCACCAAGCTTTCCCGCCATGTTTTGTATCAAAAGTTTGTAAGTTACCAGAAAAAAAGTCAAACCGGCACACATCAATCAACAATATTTTTTCTAATGTCTTACGAGCTGCCAACCCCTTAAATCTTTTAATTAAATGCGCACTCCACGTTTATAGCTAAACAAATAAATTATAATGATAATAAAATATTTTACGCTTTGGTTGACACTATAAAGGAGCGACTGATTCCGGGCGCTCGACTAGTCTTTTGTTTCGCGATCTATGATTTGTTTTTAATTTTTTTTTCTGAAGTGACATTTTGTGAAGAGGTTGTATGTCTTTTTTGATTTGACTGAATAAGTAAGGGTTGTAATAAGGAAAGTTATTTTATTGTTTTTATTTGATTAATTTTAGAGGCGTCGAAAAGTATTTTAAATTTTTATACTTGCTCCTGCCCGCAACTTTGATCGCGTGGTTATCTTTCACCGGGATTGAATTACGCCTTTGGTTACTGCTCCGCTCCTGTGTATCGTAGCGTGATGTTATATAGCCGACACTATCACTTATGAATCTGAAATCTGAATTATCTGAAATCTATCTAAATCTGAATCTAAATTAATCGCCATTTCAAATATATTTGATAAAATTTTTAAGGTCACTTATTCAGGATTTTTTTCAATTTTAACCACAAAGTCAACTTTTCTACTGCCAAAAACCATGATTCTTCATACAACATTTTAATGGCGAATTTAAAAAACCGTTTAAACCATTACAAATAATAATCAATCGGCGCCCATTTCCGCCACAAAGCACGAAACAACATATTCAATTAATTCTCAAAATAAAAACTATATTTAAAAACAGCCATTCCCATAAAACGATAGCGTGATAGTTATCCATTACTGAACGAAAGCACTAGACTGTAAAAGCCGAGTTCTCACAGACTTCAAAGTAAAAAAAAAAACATTCCAAAGAGGTTTGAATTCGCGCAAAAAATCCGCGCGTACGCTCCGTTGGATCGCAAGGGTGCTTTATTATAATCTATTTACTCTTCCCTCTCTTTTCAATACAGCAGTGAGATATATTTCTGTCTCTATCTTGCTGTAATTAAGGGCATAACTGACCCTGCAAAGTGCTTGAGAAGTGCTTGTTATGATCTTTTGTTTTATTATGGCGCGGTTAAGTGTGTGAGAGCCCTTATAATTTGGTATTTTGACTTTTTGAACTTGGAATTGCGATTTGTGGTATTGATAAGGTTAGCAAATCAGTTTTTTGTTTTTTAAATAACACAAATTTTTATTTAAGATTTTCTTCTATCATTAGGTCCAGTGCATTGTATCATTATACCTACTATTATTATTGGAATTAGCTGAAATTTGGAACATATTGCTCCAGCGTCTACCCTAATGCAAAGGATATTTATTCCCGTTTTTGTGTTCAGAAGGGATTTTTAAATACTTTAGATTAATTCTGAAGTCTACACCAATGAAGTACTGTGCAGAAGCAAGTAAATAAGACAACATTGCAGTATAAATAATAGTGCATAAAATACACATTTGCAGCACTTTATCTGTGTTTAGATTTGACACTTTAAAACATAAAAACCGTGTTCAATATTTTCTTTGCTGACCATACAGAAATGAGCAAATAAAAAACCGAATCATTGAACCGTGACCACAGTCGATAACTACATAAAAATGTCGTTCAATGTACAACGAATCGGTTGAATTTATAACTCATTTATGTACAATCGCTGACAATTGCGGTGAACCACTTTCCACCCTTACGACATTAGTAATAAGGTTGGAGAGTAGTCAACCACCATTGTCCTCGGTTGTATATAAAGTTAACGTAATAATGTTTGCTTACTCAATATTTATGTCATGCAGATCATGATGGTACATCGAGGGGTCGTCATAGTAAAAGAATAATTAGTATGAGGTACTTCGCTGAAATAGCCAATACGCCTTGAGCAAGCGTGGTGATCAATGCTCATGCCTTCTCTGTATGAATAGAGGCCTTTGCTATGTTTAGTAGTAAACTTCCTTGTGAAGGAGCTTCTTCTAACAAGTACTACAACTAAACATATTTCTACCTCTAAGCAGTATTACTGTGTTCTGGTTTGAAGGGTATGTACGCCATTGTAAAATTATAGGCACATGAGACATTTTAACTTTGTCTTTAGGATGGCAACGCATCTGCAAGGTGTCTGGTACTTCAGTTGTCTGTAGGCAGCGGTAACCACATAACATCAGGTGGACCGTAGGCTTCTTTGCCATCCAATGATATTAAAAAATAATTGGGAAAATAAATGGCTGGTAATTTTGTATTAAGTATTTCTGGTAGAAGTTAGTTGATTAGCTAATGCCCAAATAATTATTCGTTATCGCAAAAGCATTTTGCCCGAAAAAGTAGTTTACTACTTTACCTGAAACTAGCTTCTGCTCGCGACTTCGTTCGCGTAGTTTCATCACTCCCATTAGATTACATCTTTCGTTACTGCTTCGCACCTATTGGTCGTAGCGAGATGTTATATAGCCTATAGCCTTCCTCGATAAAATAACCTATCCAACACCAAAATAATTTTTCAATTCAAACCAGTAATTCCTGAGATTAGCGCGTTCAACCAAACAAACAAACTCTTCAGTTTTATATATTAGTTTAGATTACACTCTATTTCATGCTCACTTAACTTGAATAAACCGAGCAACTTTTTACAGAATAGTGCTGCTGAACTGCTTGATTGGAAATAAGTTGTTAGAATAAAAATAATTGGAAAGCAATCAACTGATGAACACAAAAAAAAATTTACAGTAGTTTAAAAAAAGAATTACTGACGGAATACCTACTGATATATGTATCCCCCTAGATCTTGATAAACGGCATAAATTATGATAATTTATAACATTCAAGACTCCAGCCATAGATGTAGTGACAAGGAATAAAAAGATAGTATCAGATAAAATCTATCTTGCTTACACAAGAGAAACCGGATGCGTTTATGCGCATGCGCAAGTCTTGCTAAAAGTTCCGTCGGCAGAAATGGCTGTTAATAATACCTTAAGTTATTAATTATTTGAGGTAAATAGTAACTGCCTCGTTAGCCTAGTGGTCCTAAGCGCGACTGCTACGCTAGAGGTCTTGGGTGGATTCCCAGGTTGAGCAAAAAGTTTTTCTATAAAATTCTCAGTAGCAGCTCGGGTTATTTGTGCCCAGTTAATGGCAATAGGCTCGCCCCCTGTTACATGGGACGGTTCCATTACCAAAAGATGGACGCCGCAAAGTCTAAGCTATAAAAAATAGAAGAAACTTAAAGACAATCTTACTAATATTACATATTATACCATCACGCCTGCATTCCCCAAAGTGTTAGGCAGAGGCGTACCAATGTACACCCGCAGCTCGTCAGTATGTTTAGGTCCCATGTAATAGGGGGCGAGCCTATTGCCATTAACCGGGCACACATCCTTACTAATATTGTAAATGCGAAAGTTTGGATGGATGGTTGTTTGTAACTCAGTCACGCCGGATAGTTAGGATAGAAAGGCACATAGATAAATTATAGTCTGAAATACTACTGAGGCTACTTTTTATGCCGGAAAAAATTTACGGTTTCCGTGAGATAATATATCAACTATGACGCGAATGAAGTTACGGGCAGAAGCTGGTAATAAAAACCTTCACTTAAATGTGAGAGAGTAAGTTACTATTTAAACCTAATAAAATTACTGGCTTATCACTCTCCCACTGTAGGACAACAGCCTCTTCTAATACAGAGAAGGCACGAGCATTGATCACTATGCTTGTTCAAGGCGGTTCGGCGATTTCAGACTTATATTAATTTGTCAGTCCAGATAAGCCAAATAGGTAAATATGACCCACTGACCGGTACTTGAATAAGAGCCCAGCATTGAAGCTAGTAAGTACGCACACCTCCTTAGCGACATCTCTGCCTCTGTCTATCCTCACAATTTCAGCCACGCTAAAATTATATAAGTCTTGTCATTTTAGGATCTAATTCTAAAACAATAATTATCGATGTCTCAAGATAAAGTAAAGGAGGGTGATTCTAAAGTTTTGGCGGGACGCGGGTGTTTTTTTTTTTGGACTGTCTGTTGGTCATTACCTGCTGCTCCTCAAACGTGCGTAGAGGTTAATGTCATATGAGGTTTTTTTTAGAATATAAAACACATGTTTGATGTGAAATTTACACATAAAATGTTATTTTAGGAATATGATAAAAGCTTATCCATCTCTAAAATATTGAAATATTTGAGGTATATATAAAGTCTCACACAATTATAAAGGTAACAGTTGCAACCATGAATGTCTTATTGAATAGGAACCCGACTCACCGTATCCTCAGCTCCGATACAAAAAAGTAATCCCTATTGCACAATAAGATGGTCCGCGAACAAAAAAACAACCAACTGTCATTTCACAAAATCACTAGAAACTCCTTAAAACACACTGTTCTATTTCATTTAAAAATATAAAATCAAAAAATAATAACACTTTCCATAAACGATTCCATTTTCGAATAAAACCGCCGAAAACTTTTACAAATGGAAAAGCTCTCGCGCAACCGTGCGTTCGCGCGCAAAGCTCGCGTTCGAATAAATGGAATTCAAACTTTACCTGGGGTTCGGTGTGACATTCATGGGACTTATCTATCTCTTTTTTTCACATGTTTTAAGGTGACGCGTGAGTGTGTTAGCTATATTTATTGAAGGTAGAACGGTCGGGAAGATGTAAAAAGTTTTTTCTTCGCCCGGTGCATTGTTTTCCCGCGTTATCTTTGGCGGTCTGTTGATAACTGTGTCTATGATAAGAGCCATTGATAAAAATGCCATTAAAACTTTTTGAATGGCTCCCTTGTTTTGTGCTAGAATGTCGATAATGGCGGTAAGTAAATGTTCATTAGTTCCCATTGATAAATGCTTTTCTAAAGTCAGTTGGACAGTTGAAAAATTTGTTTTGTAGTTTTGACTGTTTTGGGAGAATATATTGGGGTACTGGGATGTGTTAGACACAAGTAATGGATTACTTGGCTTATCTTTCACATATATGTAGGTATTTATGTGGTGTTAAGTTATATACTCTTTTCAAATTAATCTAAAACTCCCAAACTACCTGAAGGCCTATTAATAAAAAACGATCAAAATCTTGTCATGAAAATTAAAGGCACATTGATTGACATCAAATTGCGATCGATCCTTTAAGTTAGCAGTAAATATGTAGGTTGTGGACTTCTGACTTAATACCAAATATGGTTTCATTATTTAAAATACTAGATTCTGCCTGCGTCTTCGTCCACGTTGAAGTCAAGTCAAATCCGTCCCCAGGTGACGTTTCCTACATATAAACTGGGCACATTCAGTAACAAAAGTAGATTAAAATTTCAGATTTTTTAAAATTAAGCTAACATGAACTCTTAGGTTTTGCCCAAAATTCTAAATAGCAGTGAATTGTGTTATTTCAACATAACATTGTTAATCCACTTTTGTTGCTGACCGCACCTATCTACTAAGTTTCAATTTAATTTATTAAGTAGTATTCGAGATTGCATATTTAGTTCAGAGACGCTTTAATAATATTAGATTCCAAAACCAAGCATCTAAATTATAACATTTAATTTTTTTTTTTTTTAAATACAGTACCTAAGTATTTCACGAGAAATAGATTAACCACAAGCCTAGAAATTAGACCCGCTACTTATTTACAAAAATCGAGTTCGAATTGCTTATTGTTCAAAGAATGTTTAGATTACTTTTGCATGGAATGAACAGAGAGCTATCAGTACAGTTCTCACATGTAAGTAGGTGAACAAAAAAAATTACACACTCATTATATTTCGAACAAACCAAAGGAAATAGCAGTTAGCTAAAATGAACGAGTCACTGCAGCTCCGTTAGGCTGTGTGCATAGCGGTGTAGCGGTAGTTATGTTGGTCAGTGGGTTTGTTCCCGTTTGATGCAATTAAACGTTTTGCTGTGCAGTCGTGAATTTCACGTTTATGTGACGTTTTCTCTTTAATGTGTGTGTTAGATGTCCATTTTGTTTGTGACGGCTTTGATATATTTTTGAATGCTGTTAATATTTTCTTGTATATCTGTACTAAAATATTGCCTAAAACTATCCACACTTCCGTGAGCCAAGTGCTGGTATTTACCTGAGGCTAAGCATTGCCATCCTTCATCATTTTTTTTTTATGTTATTCTAAAGTGATATAATAATAAATAAATAACTACAAGTCCGATTGAAAAAAATTATTTTGTATATCACAGACAGATTCATGAGGCTATGGGCTATATAACATCAAGCTTTTTCGACACACGTTAGAAAGCAGGAACCAAAGACGTAAAGCAAGTAAAACCACGGAGTTGTAGCTAGTTTTTTCATATTTTCCCGTTACAGTGAAGAAAGTTCTTTTACGCATGATATAAGGCAAGTTTATGAGTTAACTTATGCATCTCTCGTATCCGAGAGAAAGTAATTTAATGTTTACGAAACTGGCTACGGAAGGAAGTTAAGAAAGTTACACGAACCGGGAGGTAGTAATATGATAATAAAAAAATACAGGAGTTCCGGCGTGGCCTAAGTTTACGGAACCCTAAAATAAATAGTAGCTAGAATGGACTGAACAGAGCTTCAAAGTTATAAATAAAAAACCACAGATTCTCAATACCTGTCAAAATATCCAAGATGGCGGTTGAACAACGTTGGGATTCGATTTTCAAAATCCCGTTCCTACAAAACCGTCTTTTGTTTACTTATCATGGTCTTGTTAGCTCACCATGTCTGAAGAGTCAACCGATCCTAAAATAACAAGAAATATAATTTTAAAAATAAACATAAATTATGAGCAAATGACAATGGCGCTGCAACGAATTCGATTTACGTGAATCTACCATGACACCGTTTAAAAAAGCCAGGCTTTTTAGTAAAAATTGGCCATAAATAAAATAGTTTCTATTTCTCTATGGTTCATATTTGTAGGTTATAAAGAATGTTGATAATAGTTATTGTAAGGCCATAGGTTGTTGACAAAAGTAAACTAAAAAAAGTAAAAGTCACAAAAGAATTTTGACACGGATATGATTAAAGATTTTTACTGTCTCTTCAATAGGATTGAAGATAAATTGATATTCTTTTAGATTTCCCTTGATTTGATTCCTAGCTTAACACGTAGAAGAGGTCTATGTGGAGGAGCTTGTACGGGGAAGTACGGTAGTACTTCCCCGTACAAGCTCCTCCAAAGGCATGGTGGTAACCATGCCTTTTTCTACCGCAAAGCAGCGTTGCTGTATTCCGGTTTGAAGGGCATGGGTGCCGGTGTAATTACTAACACATGAGACATGTCATCTTTGTTTTCGGGATGGCAACGTAGGCCTCTGGTATTGCAGATTTCTATAGTCAGCGATTACCACTTAACATCAGGTACGCGGGCGGCTTGTTTGCCATCCAATGATATTTAAAACACATAACATACCATCACGCCTGTATTCCCCGAAGGGTTAGGCAGTGGTGTACCAATGTACACTCGCAATTCGCCGGTATGTTTTAGGCCTATTGCCATTAACCGGGCACAAATCCTAACTCCGAGCTGCTACTGAGAAATTCCTAAAGGAAAAACCCAGTAACACTTTGCTCGACCTGGGTATCGAACCCAGGACCCCATGCTCATCAGTCGCGCTTGCGACCACGAGACCAACGGGGCAGATATTAAAAAAACATATCATAATTTTCATCCCATTTCTATGTTCCCGTGGAATAATTTCGTACTTTGATTTATTTCTGAAGTTAATGCAGGCGAAGACTCGAGCAGAAGCTAGTCCTCTATAAGGATGGATCTCATTAATTAACCCAACCGCACCCGAGACCGCAATGGGTTCATAAATTAATCAAAAACACTTGAAAAGTTAACCCTTTTGATATTTATTGATTTCTTTTCAACACACAAATGAGCGTAGAAAATAGAATAATCCAAAAAAAAATTTGAATGAACAAGTTTGAGAAATACAAAACAAAAATGTGTTTATTCCGTACGGCTGTCATGTATAGTAAAATAAAACAGTTTGTCAGTGAAACAAATTAGTGCAAGAACGTTAAAGTATTTATAACGTCAAGAGATCGACTCGTGCGCAAGTTACGCACCTGCTGTTCAATAATGATGAGGTTCTCAAAGTGTTGAAGTTTGGTAAATGTAGGAAGGTTTTTTGGCTAGATTTACTATAGTGATATTTTATCAAAAAGACAGAAATGGACCGTAGTTTAATTTGAATTTTGCATGATTCAAAATGGAGTCGAAATCATATAGTATATTTAATGTATATATATTGAATTACTTAATATATATATAAATAACTTACGAAATGGTTTTCTATTTAGATTTGTAAGTATTTTTCATTCCATTTTTTTAAAACTTATTGTCCTACAGCAAGAAAATCTCCTGAGTGCGTTCGTTCACAAACAAGGCCGGTTAGCCATATACATATTTGTACCGTGCGGAAATTAAACCTATGACATGCAACGCAGCAGCAAATCGGTCAACTGCTGAGTCAACCGTGACATTGATTTACTTGTAATTATTTTTTTACTTTGTATATCTTATTCTACCACCACCAACCACCATCACCATCTATCACCACCATCACCATTATCATCATCACTACCACCACCACCATCATCACCACCACCATTACCAGCTCCACCACCATCACCATTACCACCACTACCACCACATTCACCACCACCATAATCATTACCACCACCACAATCACCACCGCCACCACCATCACCACCGCTACCACCACCACCACTACCCACCACCACCATTATCACCACCACTACCACTACCATTTTGATCAATAAATTGTTTCAACAAAATATTTGAGAGCCATCCCTTCACACTTATTCACTAATATTTATACTGTGAGTTCGTATATTTTACGTACTCCTAATTATACGCTGGCAGACAGGTGTAAAGGGCCTTAATATCTTCTACATTTGTTGTGTTGTGTTTCCGACATTCTCTAGTATTATTATGTGTAACCTTGTTAATTTATAGATGTCAATTGCTGAGTTTTTAATTGTCAATGGTTGTAAAATAAATCTATTGTTTGTATGTCTATCATATTCGGTTTAATACTTAAAAGGGAAATTAATTACTAATTTATTAGGGAACTGCCTCGTTGGCCTAGTGGTCCTAAGCGTGACTGCTACGCTAGAGGTCTTGGGTTCGATTCCCAGGTCAAGCAAAAAATGTTATTGGGTTTTTCTTTAAAACTCTCAATAGCAGTTCGGAGTTAGGATTTGTGCCCGGTTAATGGCAATAGGTTCGTCCCCTATTACGTTGCACCTAAACATACCGGCGAACTGTGGGTGTACATTGTTGCACCTCTGCCTAACCCTTCAGGGAATTTAAGCGTGATGGTACATTGTTGTTGTTGAAATTTATAAATAGTAGCATCACCCTAAATTACAGAAACAAGCTAAAGTCCCCAATTATGTCACAAAAACGGGATAAAAATCGGGTAAAAGATACGGCCGTTGGTTTAACGCGAAACGTGTATGTCAGAGATTGCTACTAATTTAAAATTACATACGTGTGTATGTCATTTTAAAGACGTGGTACGTGAAAAGCCGCTCAGTTGCTCTTCACATCCAACGGATTCCTACCTCTTTGGGACCGATGTTGGTTCAATTTAATATACAGAATGTAAATCAATTTGTCAAAGATTCTATATTCAAACATCTTAATGAAACGGAATGCATTAAATAAATAGATTGCGGGATTATTTATCTCTAGATAATTATGTATCGCATTCGCAGGTCTTTGATACCGTTATCAGAATCTACAACTGACCGTTTATTCGTTGTCTGTTTTATCTCATCTGTTGAGATTGTAAAAGACTTAAATTGGGGATCCTTATTAGACGAACAGGAATAATGTAACTAGGATAAAGGTAGGTAGCAGATAAAAATTTGAATGGAAAGAGTGTGTCAGGTTTCTTGCTCGTTCTTCTTCATAGACCCTACCTACGTTATGGAACGAGAAAGTAGTTTTAACTTTCTGACTATGACTAAATGCAAGCTGACTAGTTCGGCCATAAAGTGGCTTCGTCAACACCTGCCTATAGCCTATTCCCAACCACGTTGGGATCAGCTTCCAGTCAAATCCGATGCAGCAAAATAACAGTAACATATTATAATTAGAGCAACTGCCCATCTAACCTCCATACCCAGTTACTGGGTAACACCGCACCCTTAGGTGGGACTGACTACCCGTGACCACTGTCAAAGATCCAGACAACCGGGACATTGGTCCATGTTAGGCTATTGAGCTTAACATGCTTTCCGAATCACGGGATGAAGATGAAGATGATGATGAACGGCTTTGTATTAGGGTGGCAATATTTAGGAAAGTTCACAATTGAATCTCAGTCTTAATTTGTCAACAATGCGTTTATATAAACTACCACACAGACCTTCAGGTCTACATGATAGGTTCTCTATTTTAACGATAATTTAGCAAAACCCTTCATTCTCCCTGTTTTGCCCACAGAACCCCTCGACGTTAGCTCCGTTCTCATTTAACAGGTCCCGTGCCATATCGTGATCTATTCGTTGTAAATTAAATTAGGAGATTATTATCTCATTCGATTTATGTGCTGACACCTGCCGTCCAATATGGCGTCTGGTTTAACAGACACTGTTGGATTGAAATGAGTTATTTTTCTTACTGTAATTGTAGTGTTGCAGTTTTAAAATTTTTTATTGACGTATAGATGGCGTTTTTGCAGTTGTAAATTGACAATTTACTTCACGAAAAATCGCTGGGGGATTTTTTTATAGAATACGTACTATCACCGTCACACAGTATTCTCCGAAGGGTTAGGCAGAGGTGTACCAATGTACATCCACAGTTCGTCGGTATGTTTTTAGGTCCCACGTATATCATAAACCGGGCACAAATCCTAACTCCGAGCTGCTACTGAAAATTTCATAGAAAACCCATTGACACTTCGCTCGACCTGGGAATCAAACCTAAGACCTCTAGGCTAAGAAGCATACAACGCGGTGGTGGTATTATTTTTACATAATATTACTGTTGATTGAGGCTCTACGCGGGAGTCGTGCGGTCGATGGCCCTTTACGGGGCCCCGGTGTGGGCGCAGGGGTTAAGGCGACTTGCCGCCCACTACCTCATTGCGTCCCAACGGGTGATCGCCATAAGGGCCATCCGAGGATACCGCACGATCTCGGAGGAGGCGGCGAGCCTCCTTGCCGGATTGCCGCCGTGGGATCTGGAGGCGCTGGTCCTCGCGCGCCTGTACGAGTGGCGCGTGGAGGTACTAGGCCGGGGGGAGAGTCCGCCACCGCGGCAAATTGCCGCTCGGCGGGCCGACCTCCGGCTCGATCTCATGGCGACATGGAGACAGCGACTGTCGCAACCTCGTGCTGGGCACGCCTTAATAGAGGCGGTAAGTCCCCTCTTTGAGGAGTGGCTGGAGAGGCGTCACGGCGCCCTCACCTACCGCCTGACGCAGGTCCTCACCGGACACGGGTGTTTCGGGAGGTTCCTGCACCTTATCGGGCGGGAGGAAACGTCCGGGTGTCACCATTGTGTGGACACGGTGGAGCACACCGTGGCGGTATGCCCCGCTTGGGCGGAGCATCGCCGAGTCCTCGTGGCGGCCATCGGCGGCGGCGAACTCTCGCGTCCGGCCCTGGTGCAAGCCATGGTCCGGAGCGAGAGGGAATGGGATGCAGTCGCCTCCTTCTGCGAGGCAGTAATGCTTGAGAAGGAGGCGGCGGGACGGTTGAGACAGCGGTTCTCCCGTCCCAGCCGCCGCGGTAGACGCTCCGGACGTCGGGAGCCGCGAGACGACTCCCGGCCACCGTAGATACGGGCCTGTGGACGGTGAGCAATGGGTAGCTCACCGTCCTTACGTTGCATAACGACAGGCCGTGTCGACGGCGCGTTCGTGTTCCACGCGCACCTCAAAGAGATGTCAGCAAAAGGAAGGGGCCACTGAGGGCCGATGCCTGCCGGGGCTGCGGGTTGTTCGCAAGAGATACCGCGCCTCCGGAACGCAAAGGGCACAAGAAGGAACATGGGTGGGTTTTAGTCAGTAACAGTCTGACACTCCCTCCCGTCCCGCCCAGGGCGGGAGAAGTTATTTGATGATTTCCCACCCACCAAAAAAAAAAAAAAAAAAATTACTGTTGATTGGATTTGCGAGAAGCATAATAAATCATCATCTAACATGGTGCGTATGTCAATAAAATTGATTAGTACTACATTTATTATGCTTTATTAATTTATTTTAACGGCTCTGGTGGTCGAAAGCGCGACTGATAAGCGTGGTGTCCCAGGTTCGATTCCCAGGTCGGACAAAACGAGTTATTGGGTTTTTCCTTTAGAATCTACTAAGTAGCAGCCCGGAGTTAGGAAGTTGGTGGTGTGACACCCCCGTGACTCGAAAAGCACGTAAAGCCGTTGGTCCCGGCTGTCATTCGTAGATCTTTGATAGTCGATACGAATAGTCAGAAGCCAGGAACTCAGACAACCAGTCTAACCAAGAGGTATCGTGTTGCCCAGTAACTGGGTTGTGGAGGTCAGATAGGCAGTCGCTCCATGTAAAACATTGGTTTTCAGCTGCATCCTGTTGGACTGGAGGCCGACCCCAACACAGTTGGGAAAAGGCTAAGCAGATATTAATTTATTATTATATAATTTATAATATATATTTATTTATAATAATTTTAGAGACGGCTTACAGACTAACAACACTGTAATGACGACATTACACAACTAGTTTGCTTATTACATGCTTCCGTAGAGAGACGCAGAGTCGATTTAACGACACCAATTTTTTTAAATGAAACTTATAAAAAATTATTTATTCAAACATAAAAAAATAATAAGATTACAAACTATGAGTATGTACAGTTAATATAAAATGCAAAAAGGACTGGCCTTTTATTGGGGCAAAGAATAAGCATTGCCATACAACCTGGCAATGCTGCGAGCCTTTTGGGCACTTGTCCCATTGACAGCGATGCGGATGAGTGTTTGATGCCCTATAAGCTTCCTTTTTTGAATAAAACTAAATTTTACTTTTTCACAGCTACATTTCCTCAATTTTTTTTTAGTACCCAACAAAATTAAATGTCACCATCCAATTCTCTTATCTACTAATGGCACATGTACCAAACTCCCATTACCCAGTATGTTAAAGCAATAATTTCGGTAAAGTGCAGCAAATTGGTTGTTTTCTCACGTTGTCACGTTAATTAGTCGGCACCTGCGCCCGCGCACCCGTGACGTCATTGCTTATGGGTCGCAGTGAGTGGTGGTGGGTGTTGTTATTTGTGTTATGGGGGTGGGTAGTGTGAGTACAATGTTAGATAGTGTAACTGTCGTCACTTTTGTTGTACAAAAGAGTTGATGGACTTTTTAGTGAGAGCTTGATAACGAATTGTCAAAATAAAAAACAAAAAATCTTGTCAGTTGGTTTTAAAATTGGAATACTGTCTTTTGGGAAGTATAAAAATAATACCAGCCAATTAATTTCTCACTGAAGGGCAAAGGCCTCTTCTCATGCAGAGAAGGCACGAGCATTGATCGCCACTCTTGCTCAAGGCTGATTGGCGATTGCAGACTTATATTAATTTATAGGTCCAGGTTTCCTCCCAAGACGATGGACGGAGAGAGAGAGAAGGCCAAAAAAAGATGGAAAGATTGTGTAAAGAATTATATAGAGACAGTGATAGCATGATGGGGCGGAATGGGAGATGATACACTTAGCTGAACCTAAATATAAATTTTGACTTAAAGAAGCATTGGTTTTCGTCCATACTTACTAATATTGACCCGAGTAAGAAAACTGGGACAAAAACTGTACCACCATTTTACAATTCCATATTAATATCTCAAAAACGCGTCAACAGTCAAATGTCACCGCGCGTCCAAAGTGCCCACAGACTCAATAAAATGTAATGATTAGGCACTTTTTCAATAGCAGCTCTATTTTTAACTCTATCTTTAACCTGATAAAGGTGAATTTCGGAAATTCGTACAGATTCTTGCAAATTGTATTGATTGCAGTCTGTGGTGTATTGCGGTTGACAGATGATTGTATTTTAAGAATACTTTATTAAGTGCGTATCGAATTCATCAATGTGGTGCCAAATTTTACACATCGTTGTCTGTTCAATGTATAATTACCTCATTTTATGCTTTCTGCTCTGACTTCAACTGCGTGGTTTTATTTCCCCGCGTTAAGTTACGTCTTTGGTTATTGCTCCGACCCCGTGTGTCGTAGCGTGATGTTATATAGCTTATAGTATTTCTCATGTATCAGATTTTTTCCAATCCGACAGGTAGTTCCTGACATTAGCGCGTTCAAACAAACAAACTCTTTAGCTGTATTGAATATATTACTATAGATTTGAATCTTGAATGCAAAACTAGAATGTCAATTGGGTAAATGACACCACTAATCAATTGACGTACTTTTTATGAGTCAGTCAGTCAGTCTGTCAGAACGCAATTCCCCCATAGATTTTGTATGACAATACTAAACTATGACGTCACTTTTTTGACATCTCAATTCACTATTTATTGATTTTTAAGCAACTAAAAACTAATTGTATACTTATTTAAAAATCAATCGAATTTTCAGGAGTAAAATAAAGTGCTTTTTGGAGAAGTTGTGTCTTGAAATTATTGTTTGATGGTGTCATTTGGCTGCGGGTTGTTCGTAAGAGATACCGCGCCCCCGGAACTTTAAGGGCACAAGAAGGAACATGGGTGGGTTTTAGTCAGTAAAAGTCTGACACTTCCTCCCGCCCCGCCCAGGGCGGGAGAAGTTATATGATGACTTCCCAAGCCCAAAAAAAAAAAAGAAGGTGTAATTTACCCAATTCAATCATGGGACTAGAATAGGTACATTCCAGAGAACTCCAGTGCCAGTTCACAATATTCCAGTGGCATTCTATCACTGGACTGGAACTACATGAACCGAAGTACTTTGAAAGTGACTTTGAAAACTTCGAATAGTTAAGACTATTCGAAGTTTTCCCGGTCAAGATGGCTTAGCCATGTTATAGAATCTATACATATAATAAAATCGTAGCGAAGTCAAAACTGTACATTTAATATGTTTGAAAAAAAGTAATTGCTACGAGGTCGGGTAATGATTCTAATGCCGAAAATATGGTTTTTAGAATTTTTGTCTGTTTGTCTGTTTGTCTGTGCGTTTGAACACGCTAATCTCAGCCGTGGCTTAACGGATTTGAATGCGGTTTTCACTAATGTATTGCGGAAAGCTCCACTTAAAACTTAGGCTATAAATTATCACGCTATTTGCTTTGGGGGATGAGCAATGTTGCATTATGTCCGAGTTCTTCTACAGATTCTCACGGGATTGAAAACAACGACATATAATGTAAGAATATTGTAGATATCTGCGGAATTGAACTTCTAAAATAATTATCATCACGCTATACCTTCAAAGAGTTAAGCAGTCAATAATGGCAAACTAGAACGGCTATTTTAGATTTATTTCCGAAGTAGTAAATAGTCTAATGGTTTGATGACCGCCTTGCAAATCGCTGAACGTGAGTTCTCGGTCCTCAATAACAGTTTTACTTTTTGTGATTTTTCAAACATTTTTTTTCGTACAGGTAGATTCCCAACAATAATAAAATAAAAGTATGCATAACTTCTGCCATAACATTGATTTGCTTACTTATTTTTTTAAATCTTTTAATATTAAAGCAGAAAATAATGTCTGTACATAGTCTATTTATACTTATAATAAAATCGTACTTATAATAAAATCGTAGCGAAGTCAAAACTGTACATTTAATATATTAAAAAAAAGTGATTGCTACGGGGTCGGGAAGCGATTCTAAATTTTTGTCTGTTTGTTTGTTAGAGTATCACGCAAATACTGCCGGACAGATTCCGTTCAATTTTTGTATATATATTCATCATAGGCCAAAGTTGGTCGTAGGCTTTAAATTATCGCGCTATCTACTTTGGGGGATGAACAATGATGATACAGATTACGACGGGTTTCAAAAAAGATGAAACAAAATATAACAATACTTTAGATGGCTGAGGATTGAACTGCTGAAATAATTATCATTACGCTATACCTTTAAGAAGCTAAACAGTCAATCATGGCAAAACAGAACGGCAATTTCAAAGCTTTTTCTATTGAATTAAGTAGTCTAATGGTTCGATGACCGCCTTTCGAATCGCAGGGCTTGAGTTCGGTCCCGGTATAATGTTTCACTTTTTGTGATTTTTTAAATATTTCTTTTGAATACTAGAAGATTTCCAAACAAGAATAAAATAGAAGTAGTCATTCTTATACAGTAACGCTTAGCTTGCTTATTTTTTCTTTATTATTCTTGCAGAAAAGTATGTCTATAATACATAGTTACTAAAAAACAGCAAATTGAAGTCAAAAGTTTTCATCGAAAAAATAGAAACTGATAGGTGTGCAAACGATAGCAGAGCGGAAAATATACGTATTGTTAAAGGATTTATGTCTATTTGACTCTTTAATTTTGACAAAATAGTCTTTAAATGTCGGGCCAACACATGACTGTATTATTGCGCGATTTAAATTCTTCTTTTCACATCAACGATACCCCTTTTTTTAAGGATGGGAAATCTTTAAATGACTTCTTTCGCTCTGGGCGGAACGGAAGGGAGTGTCAGACTCTTACTGACTAAAACACAAAGTGTTCCTCCTAATGCCCTTTGCGTACCAGCGCCGCGGTGACTCTTTTGAATTCCGCAACCCTGTTAGACACTGGCCCTGGCGGGCCCCATCTTACAGTACTGACATTTCTTTGAGGCGCACGTGGAACACTACGCACCACCGACCCGGGATCGATGATACCCCTAACAATAATTTACACCGGTTAAGAAAAGTAGGTGCCCGCTTTTACTGATGCGTCAATTGCACTGAGTTTCAGACGGAAATATGATGCCCTCTTTTACCAAATTATGTTTGCAGCGGCCTACTTAAATGCGCAATCTATTCAATGCCTTCCAGATACATCACTGAAGTTCACTACCGGGAGCTAGGTAGTCTCACTAATTCAAGTAGTCATGAGGTGCTGGATATCTTCCTTCACACAATCTGCTTTGCTCTTTGGGTGGTGGGCTTTGTAATTAATAGTTAGGCTATTTCGCTATTTGTAATAAATAATGAGGTTAGGTAAGCATTATTGTTCTTGGGCATGTTTTGGATTGCTATAAAATATACACAATACTGCAGATTAGTTACATATTACACATACCATAACGATGGTATGTGTAATGTCTGCCTAACGAGGCAGAGGTGTAACAATGTACACCCACAGTTCGCCGGTATGTTTAGATCTCATGTAACAGGGGGCGAACCTATTGTCATTAACCGGGCACAAATCCTAACTCCGAGCTGCTACTGAGAATTTCATAGAAAAACCCAATAACACTTTGCTTGACCTGGGAATCGAACCCAAGACCTCTAGCGTAGCAGTCGCGCTTAGGACCACTAGGCTAACGAAGCAGTTCCTATGAAAGACAGTGGGAGATATTTTATCCTATGAAATAAAAAACATGACGTCATTAGCCACAAGGAGTTAAGCAGTCAATTATAACATGGTATGGGAATTGCTATATTTTTTATTATTATTACGCTATTTACTTTGTTTAGAGAATAGCTTCGGTGTTTAATGAAAGCCATGTAAGATATTTTGTGTGAGTTCGATCCCAATTGATTGTTACTTTTTGTCATTATTTTAATTGGTACCTAATTCAATTGTTTTTATTTTCGATGGTATGATTTCAATATTATAATAAAATAGGTTTAAGCATAACCTTAACATAACTTCGAAAATTTGCATACGTCGACTGAAGAGGAATGAATAGAACAGAATTCGACAGATTGGCCCACAAATTCTACCTACCCCTAAGAATATTTTTCATGAATAAAAAACAGCACCTCAGAAACTTAAAGAGTTACCAATTTATATCAATAGTAGGATCGCCGCACCACAAGGATTCTCTGACGCAGGTACTCTCTGGTCACAGTTGTTTCGGGAGCTAACTGTTTCGGTTTCGGAGCTAGGACATGCCTTGGTGTTATCACTGTAGGATCACAAAGGAGCGTACGGTGGACGTATGCCCCTGCTTGGGCAGAACATCAGCGTGTCCTCATAAAGGCGATTGGCGGCGGCGACCTCTCGCGTCCGGCCTTGGTTCATCCATAGTCCGGAGCGAGGGAGAATGGGAAGCAATCGCTTCCTTCTGCGAAGTAGTAATGCCAAGGAAGGAGGAGGCGAAACGCATGAGGGAGAGGTCAACCTTTCACCCCGGCCGCCAGAACAGAAGGGGATGCCCCGGGTGTCGAGAGTCGTAGAGCGATTCCAGACCACCGTCGGAGTGGGCTTGCGGTCGGCTACCGTTGTGTGGCTCGCCGTGCAACCAGAACTAGACCCAAGTCGACGACGTACTGTGTTTCACGCGCGCCTCAAAGAGATGTTAGCACAGTTGCGGAATTTGTTCGAAAGACTCACCGCGGCCCTGGAACACAAAGGACATTGGAAGGAACTCGGATGGGTTTTAGCCAATAACAGTCTGACACTCCTTTCCACCAGAAAGGAAAAAATCATTTGACGACATCTCATGCTTAAAAAAGGGACCTCCCAACTTTTAAAACTAACTATAATAACTATAATATAAACTACGTCGTAACTATTAGCAGTCACCTTAGCAACCATTTGACCTGCTTGGAAGATTTTGATAACATAATATTCAAATTTGATAAGTAACACTTAGGTCGACGTGAGCGAAGCCGCGGGCAACAGCTAGTTTTAAATAAGTTTTCAAGTACGACGCGCGGTCTGCCCCGGATAGTTCTCTAGGGCATTAAAAGAAAGTATAAACGCCCGTGTTTTTTCTAGGGTCCCGTACATAAGAGTGCCCTATTATTAAGACTCCACTGTGTGTATATCTGTCACAAGTGTCTTTTCGTATTAGGTAGTCACCTGAACACAAACAATAATAATAATGACGACACATTTGGCGTAGTGGCCGAGCCATTGGCTGCTGCGCTGCGTGTCGCCGGTTCGATTACCGCACGGTACAAATATTTGTATAGCCCACAGATAGATGTTCCGGGTCTGGCTGTTTGTGCATGTGATTTTATATGTTTGTAAACGCACCCACGACACAGGAGAAATTCCTCGTGTGGGGCGATGTTTTTATAAAAAGAAAAGAAAGCAAAATAAAACAAAGTCAACAATTGAAGGGGGGTAGGTAAGTACTTATAATAAAAACGTGTTTTTCTGAGTCTTTGTTCGATTTTTAAGTACGTTAGTACCTACGGAACTTTTCGTGTAAAACTCCGAATCGCACTTGACCAGTTTTTTCCTTTTAAACAAAACATTTAAACTATATTGGAGGCATTAAGATAGAAGATAAAAGCTTGTTCTTACAAAATGAGGCCGAAATGAAAGAATTATTTTAAGAATTATTATTATATTAAGTAGAATTTAGGACCAGTCTAGGCAACCCTGGCGTGATAACTTAGATTAATTTATGGGCGATTGTACACAGAAGGCAACAAAAGTCTCTCCATAGCCTTCCACTCAACCATATGGTTGAGTGGAAGGTTGAATAAAAAATATTATATAAAAAATAATTGTTGTTGGTGACGATTCCAACGGGTTATTATAATATTAATAGGTATCATAAAAATCATGTCATAAACTCAATTATGAATAAAAATACCGATAAATCATCAAAACTATTGGAAAACCTAACACAATTACAACAACAATATTAGTAACTAGCGACCTGCCCGCGGCTTCGTCCGCGAGGTCTATTTCATCCGCGTTAAGTTACGTCTTTCGTTACTGTTCCGCTCCCGTGGGTCGTAGCGTGATGTTATATAGCCTATGTTACTCAGAAATAATGTAACTATCTATTGGTGAGAAAATGGTTGAAATCGTTTCAGTAGTTTCGGAGCCTATTCGTTACAAACAAACAAACATATCTTTCCTCTTTGTAATATTAGTATAGATAAACAACTGTTACAGTTTAAAATTTAAACCATTTTTTTTATTACTTCCGCACCTTCGAACCCGACGTAAACTTTATTTTTATTGGTTTACGAACGATTTGTACAAATTAGATTATCTCTCGGATAACAGATGTTCCCAAACAGTTGTATTTGATCTGTTCGATAGTTCAAACTACGAGGAACTATTATCAAAAAAAATATTTAAACGGAGCATAAGAATTTAAGGGATTTTGAATGTCTTTTGAGGTACTGTAAGACAGGATGGTTTAGCCATATTCAACTTTATTTAAATAGTTTTAAAGTAAAAAGATTACTGAGCTAAATTCTGTTCTAAATTTATGCCCGGGGTAAGAAAATGTATGGCAGATCAAATGTTACGCGTCACACTTTTACGCGTCACATTTTGCCCATTCCCCACCACAGAGTGCACGGCTACATGGACTAAATATATATACTCAGGAGTAAACTCCAGTCGTGCATCGGAGCTGAGCTTGTAGGATTATGTTCTTGTTACGTGGGTGCGTTAAAAACTTATAAACTCACATACACAAACAGCCGGATTCAGAACAACTATCTATAGACCATACAAGTATCGAACCCTCGACACCAACCAAACTAAAGTCTTAGGCCAGTCGGTCAGAATCTGTAACGACTACTTACAGTAAATAATGAGCCATCAATCTGGTCCGACCGACAGTCGTACGACCGCCGTTTACGATCTGTAACTCTGTTATCCCGTTCCGTTTTACGGGTTTAGGCTTCTGAGGCAGCGACCGATGTTTGACTCAGTTTATTGACTAGGAGTGTAATAAAGAAGACAATGTACATACGGGTACATGTCAAACGATGCATTCCAGTTTTTGCTGAACTCTCATTGTATAGGTTTTCAATACAATGAGAGGTCAGCTGATACTGGAAATATATAGCTTGATATGTAGCCGTGTGTACTAGCTTCTATTCGCGAGTTCATTCGCATAAGATAGTTACTGTGGATAGAATTTTTTTATTTTTAAGATACAAATTTTTCAAAAACGTTTGACCAAAATGTTTATTTATAATTTATCAAGTGCCTAAATACAAAATTTTATGGTTTTATCTTCAATAATGACGACTATACGGACTACTATTCTATACGGACTACTATTCTATACGGACTTACATCCCCTATTTCAACCACTTCAAGCCCTTTTCTCAGCCCTTTTCCCGCGACAAAAGGTAGCCGATGTCATTCTCCAAAATCTAATCTATCTCTATACCAAATTTCATCAAAATCGGTTCAGCGGTTTTGGCGTGACAGCGTAATAGTCAGACCGCTCCTCGATAAAGGTCAAATTCTATCCACACACCGTATCATTCTCATCGTACACACACACACATCATTATCCTCGCATCTATATTACCTATTTCTTTTGTTTAATTTTATTTTTTTAAGCTGATTTTTATATAACTTTTTTTATGTGTCTCAAGTTGTGCCAATAAATTGTTTTTTTTTTTCCTTTTTTTCTTACGTGCAGGGAGACAGACTGTCCATTGCACGCACACTCTTGAAGACGCCATTTTAATGACAATAATCAGCGATGACGTTCCTTAATAGTATTCGAAGTACATGTAACATTACCACTATCGTCCAAAAATCACCCTTTCTATTGACGCCTCAGGCGAGTAAACAAAAATAATACAAGCACACACGTGTCAAAAAATTAACAAAATAACTGAATGCGTGTTCATTACACGTCAATCGACATTGTCTGGCTGTAGTGAGTATTGTCCGGCTAAATCGCACGCTGCGCACAGCGGGGCCCAGTCGCCCACACCCCAGCAGACAAAGGGTTGACGGAATTCATAGAACAAAGTATATGAACGAGCGAACGTGCATTGGAGATTTTATAATTGGATATTTTAATTATGAATTCGATTGTTCGGTTTTGAATGAACTAAAGGTGGTACGTTGATAATTTTGGACGTAGGGAGTAGGTATGAAACAGTTGGTAACATTATTAATGGGGGGTGGGTGTGTGTAATGAACTGTTTGAACGTGTGGCGATTGTATTTTTATAGGTAAATAGGATGACGATTATTATGTATGTATTATACTGAACTGCCTCGTTAGCCTAGTGATCCTAAGCGTGACTTCTACGTTAGAGGTCTTGGGTTCGATTCCCAGGTCAAGCAAAAAGTGTTATTGGGTTTTTTTATGAAATTCTCAGTAGCAGCTCGGAATTAGGATTTGTGTCCGGTTTGACGGCACGGTTGGCGCAGTGGCTGAGCGATTGGCTGCAGCGCTGCGTGTCGCGGGTTCGAATCCCGCACGCAACAAATATTTGTACGGCCTACAGATAGTTGTTTCGGGTCTGGCTGTTTGTGTATGTGATGTTTGTAAACGCACCCACGACACAGGAGAAATTTCAAGTGTTGGGCAACGTTTAAAAAAAAAAAATAAGGCAATAGGCTCGCCTCCAATTACATGGGACCTAAACATACCGGCGAACTGTGAGTGTACATTGTTACACCTCTACCTAACCCTTCGGGGAGTACAGGTGTGATGGTATCACGATATTACACAAAATAAATAAAATTGAAATGTCTATTTGTGTGTAAATGTGTCAAGGTTACACGTTATGGACAAGCGTACACCAAAAAAACAAATATTTAAATTTTTGTTTTTCTGTCTGTCTAGTTATTACGGCTGGACAGATTTTGACGGGACTTTCACAGACAGATAAGGACCTATTTTCAAATTTTAGGGATCCGCGGGAATAACGTAGTTAGTTAATGATAAAATGTAATCGGTAGGTGTAATAAAAACTAACGCAATTCTCAGAAAATATTTTTCAATCGAGAACGGTGGGCAAAGCCTGAGATATGGGATCGTCATCATCGTCAGTAGTACACATAGGTAGGTAGAGTATTCTTTATTTTGCATAAAAAGAAAAAATAAAAGAAATAGGTCGACGCCTGCAGAACTCAAGGGAATCGCGGGCTTCGGGCGCTCGTGATTATGACATGTTTTAATAAAAACAAAAGAAATAACCAAACTGTCATCAACGAGGGTTGTTGGGGGTACAAGCGACCCACAGTTGCAATAAAGGGTTAAAAAATACATAATATTTTGCTACTGTAGCGATTTAATTAGTAACAAGAATATAATCGTATATTGCACATACCATCACGCCTGTATTCCCTGAAGGGTTAGGCAGAGGTGTAACAATGTAAACCCACAGTTCGCCGGTATGTTTAGGTACAATGTAATAGGGGGCGAGCCTGTTGCCATTAACCGGGCACAAGTCCTAACTCCGAGCTGCTACTGAGAATTTCATAGAGAAATCCAATAACAGTTTTTGCTCGACCTGGGAATCGAACCCAAGACCTCTAGCTTAGCAGTGGCGCTTAGGACCACTAGGCTACCGAGGCAATCGTAATCGTAGTCGTAATCAATCGTATATTGATATTTGTAGAAAAGTTTTTATGAAATTTTCACAATACAACCTTATTATTTTGTTTACCAGAGAACTGAAAAAGAGGTCATTGTACTGTCCATATTACTATAGTACCAATAATGAAATCGTAAAAAAGTAAGTAAAAGTTGTTCATAATTATGGCTACTGTAACCTCTTTTCAGGTTTATGGTAAACAAAATAATGAGGTTGTATAAATTCATTTAACTGCCCCGTTGGTCTCGTGGGTTCGATTCCCAGGTCGAGCAAAGTGTTATTGGGGTTTTCCATTAGGAATTTGTCAGTAGCAGCTCGGAGTTTGGACTTGTGCCCGGTTCATGGAAATAGGCTCGCCCCCTATTACATTGGACCTAAAAAACATACTGGCGAACTGTGGGTGTACATTGGTACAACTCTGCTTAACCCTTCGGGGAATACAGGCGTGATGCTGTGTATGTATAAATTCATTCTTGATAAAAATATGTTATTTATAAGATAAAGCCATTCAACGCTATACATATAATCTTTTTTTTTTCTCATTTTTAACCCCTGACGCAAAAACTACGGGTTATTATAAGTTTGACGTGTCTGTGTGTCTGTGGCATCGTAGCTCCAGAACGCATGAACAGATTTTGTTTTTTTTTTGTTTGAAAGGTGAAATATTTGGAAGTGTTCTTAGCTAGGTTTGATGAAAATCGGTTCAGCGGTTTCAAAGTTATCAGCTCTTTTGTTAGCTGCGGTAGAGATTACTATTCATCTGTCGGGGGTTACTTAAAATTTTTAATTTTGTGTTTTTTTATAATATGCAATTTCATCTATACAAATAAAAATAATTGTAGCGTCTGCTTGTATTGTCAAAATACAATACAAATGTTTTTTACAAAATATATATGAATGCTCACGAGGCACACGCCACCCAATAAATTATTATTTTTTTGTTCTAGCTAATTTCTGAAAGATCTAGACCAATTCTGACGAGACTTCTACGGGTAGATTCACCTATGCTAATTTTATTTTAGTAAAATAATTAAGGTTCCTCACAAAAAGAACCTCGTAATAACCGACATTCACGCGAATGCAGTCGCGGCCCCATGCTAGTACAAAAATATTTTAGATTTTTTTTTTATCAAAATGGTAATCATACAGTACAATATAGCGTGTGTAAATACTTATTCCCTGCACCTTTTAACTCCCTGACCAACTAGAATTCATTTATTCCACAATTATAAATACGACCTTCATTAAAAAAAAATCAATAACCCTCAAGTGCTGAGGCAAAAACAAAGGTCACCATTGGTATGTAACGTCTGACTGTAACCTTTGCGCAGGCGCACCGTTAGCAGTAGACTGTTAATTAAGTGCAGCTGATGTTTCTATTATACCTAGAAGTGGTATAAAAATTGCAATAGTGTGAGTTTGGGATATTAATGTCATGTTGATTTTTTTAGAAGGTGCTGAAGGAAGTCGAGCTTCGAAGACGCCGGTTTTTTTTTTCCTTTATAGCCACATTGACTCTGTACACATTTTATTCTATACTAGCTCTTGCCACCGACTGCATTCACGTAAATCTTGGTTATCGCGAAGTCGCTGAAAAATAAGTATCCTATGTCCTTTCTTGGTGTTAAAACTTATCCCGTACCAAATTCCATCAAAAGCGGTTCAATAGTTTAGTTGTGAAAGCGTAACAGACAGACAGACTTATTTTGGCAGTTGGATTGGGTAACCTTCTATTTTGTCTCCCAACAAGCTGCCTATCTACAGAACACTGCTATTTTATAATTTTACGCGTCACTACTTCCAAACCGATCTAAATCATACCCTAACTAGAAATAGCAATAGGAACACGAATATTTTTTTTTTTTTATCTCCCAAGACGTACCCACGTTTTTTATTCACGGAAGAGAGCATTTAAAAAAATAATCACCAACCCCACATTAGGAGAGGGGTGATGGTACAATTTTTTTACACAAGAGAAATGAATAATGAATAAAAACATTTTTATCTATATGAAGCAGTCTTTCTTTTGTACAATGATTTTAGGAAACGCCCCACCAATAAACGTTATAAAAGACAGAAAAAATAAACTACTCCATTTAATCTTTCAAATAAATATTTCTCAAACGGCTTTAACCCTTGCGCTGCCGGGTTAAGTCGCAAGTCGGAAAAGGAAGCCGGTAAAATAAAAATGGTAGAAATTAATAAAAATTCTGATGTATTTTATTGATGCGAATAATATTTGAATTTTTAGTAATGTATGCATATAATGTGATAATTGGGATAGTAAGGATTAGAGTACAAATCTTTTATACTCTGTTTTGAATTTCTTCGCCGCTAATGGCCTGTCTTGGGACTTTTATTTCTTGTGAACTAGATTTATTGACTGTAAAACGGTTACTGAATGGGGTCTATCGCATCTTGTAGAATATTTAAAATAAATAAATTAAAAACTTTTATATTACTGAATTACACCAATTTTATTGTTTTTTTAAATATTATAGTGATTAATTTGTTAGTGTTTTTTACTGATATATACGATCGTTCTAAAGCATTTTATTTTTAATACTGTGTTAAAACTTAAACGCACTATTAATTGGTGCGAGTTGACTTTTAGTATGTTTTATCATTCAAAGTACTTTAAAGTATATTTGTATAATATAAGAGTATAATTTAATTGACCAGTCACTAGAAAAAAGCTATAGGTAGTTTGCATAAACGAAATAAACATTTCAATTCACATTAGTAAACAAAACACAATAAAGAAACCGTTGCAATTCATAGAAATCGTTAAAAGCAAAAAAATTAAAACAATTTATCACTTTTAAGACTTTTGTATATCGACTTTAAAAGTATTCTAGATAGTTAATAAAATTGTACCTAATGAAAAAACTTCACATTTTCTAAAGGTTAGGCGCGTGCTACACTACATCTGCCAACGGTTACAATTACTGGTAAAGTGGTAACTATTTATGGTCTAGTTTTATGTCTAGATGAGTGGCACGCGCGGTGAACAGGTTAACAGGCTGGTTACCGGTCGTTTATGACGGATGACATTTATGTCGATAAAAAAAACTTTTGTATCTTTTGTTCATAATTTTATTGGTAATTCTTGACACTTGACAAGCTAAAGGGACTGACGAATTGCTAAGTATTTCTGTAGTCGTTTCGCGCATACTAATTTTGGAACTTTCGTATTGTAACATGGATTATACTGACATGGCTTACATCTTTATTACTATTTTTATTGTTTTATATTCACCTTCATTGTTTTCACATATATAAGCAACAAGAATATTTTAAAATTAATTTTGTAAAAACCAAATTGAAGGAAAGGAGTGTCCGTGACCGAGTTTCTTGCTCGTTCTTCTCCATAGAGACCTACGTTTGAAAACGAGCAACTGAAAGAAAAAGGTGCCTGTAAATGGTTTAATTGATATAAATGCTTTGACTTTATACATGAGTAGATATTGCTCGCGACTTTGCCCGTGAGAATGATGGGTTAAAAAAATCTGATTGGATTTTACTGTGATGAGATAACAAGAAAACAGACAGACAGAACAAGTTTCACATTAGTCATGTTAGTGTGATGTTTTCACATTGTTTCTTTCAAGCCACATGTGAAAGTAGAAATATTAAAAGTCCCAAATATTCGCTATGTCCAAGTCCTTCCTTGTATTGTAACAAGGCACATTATTTCAAAAGTAAACTAAGTCATAATCTTATTGTTACACTGTCAATGCAAAAAATACGATTTACATAAAAATAAAGATACCTTAAAAATATTTAAAAATAATTAAACAAGGCAGATGACACTAAAGGTGGGTGCACAATTGCGTAACTCGGCCAAAATTGGAGCTCGAAATTCGGAAAAATTGAATCACCGTTACGTCTTTGCATTTCTAAGTAATAAGCGCGGCAGATCAGCTGCTCCTTGCACAATGAAACTGCTCTCGTTCTAACCTATTGTCAATGCGCTATTGTTGCATTGTTATCTTAAAATGCGTATTCTTCAAACGGGAACTTCCGTGTGCGAAAACGGAGCGAAGACGACAATACCTTTCGCCCTTCTAGTTTTTTTCGGAGTCCGCCAAACTCGTTTTTTTATACACTACATGTAAATGTTGATTTATTTTCGTCAACAATGGATCGTCGTTATGGGAATTTACGGGCTCGATTCTTGAGGAGCTAGTTTGTTACCAAGGGAAAGGAACAGGAGTTCCGAGCTCGCACATATGTACATTGCCTTACATTTAATTTGAAGGTACAATAAGGCGTAGTGAAGTGGGAAATTAGCAAAAGAAACTTGATTTCAGACGCTATTGTCGATGGGAAAATATTTTGCTTGCAGTTCAGGGGTCATTTGTTAAAGCTGCGAATTTAAGTGTATTAAGTTACATTTATTTATGAATAAATCAAGTTTATTTTCAAGTATCTTTGAAAACTTATAGACCGGGTATTAAAACACACTTAACGTAGCAGCTGAATGTTACATGTTTTTCCTTTCATTGCGATTATTATTTTGTTCTGTATCTGAAAATTTTCTGCTGCCCCGTTAGTCTCGTGGTCGCAAACGCGACTGATGAGCACGGGGTCCTGGGTTCGATTCCCGGGTTGGGCAAAAAGTGCTTTTGGGTTTTCCCATTACGAATTTCTCAATAGCAGCCCGGAGTTTCGAAGTTGGTGGAGTGACACCCCCCGTGACTCGGAAAGCACGTAAAGCCGTCGGTCCCGGCTGTCATTCGTAGATCTTTGACAGTCGTTACGGATAGTCAGAAGCCAGGAAGTCTGACAACCAGTCTAACCATGAGGTATCGTGTTGCCGAGTTACTGGGTTGTGGAGGTCAGATAGGCAGTCGCTTTATGTAAAACACTGATATTTAGCTGCATTCGGTTGGAATGGAAGCCGACCCGAACATAGTTGGGAAAAGGCTAAGCAGATGATGATGATCTGAGAATTTTCTGGGTACGGAGATATTGAAGGTCAAAATTAATTGCCTTTCTTTTCTAAATCCAACCAGACACGGCCCTGTATTATTGCGTCCACCTACAAGCACAATATTGTCATTGAGCGTTACCATAAACAATGAATTTCGCACCAAAAATAATAGTATTTTCATAGCAATATTTTTTGCTTAAACATAATTAATTTAGCTGTATGCATTATTAACAGCTATGCGATGTATCATTTCAATTTTTCTGTACCGGTAGTCAAAGAAATAAGAAACTAGATCAAAGTACAAGTTAAATAATTTACTTCAATAAGACCATTAAAAGGCACTTTTCAACGTCATCATATGTAAAAGAAAAAAATATTTAGATCTAGCTGACCCTTCCCCCTCCTCTCCTCCTTAGTCGGTAGTTTCATATGGAAAAAAATGGGCAAGAAACTTCATATTTACTGTTTCACATTCAGCATCCTGCCTTGGGCACTCTAAAAGTGCATTAATAATATCAACGAAGTTGCACTTTTAAGATGGAAATATAAAAATCGCATCTTCTTGAATTCCCAGGTGAATTTAAGGATGTTTTCCAGACGCTTCTGCTATTAAAGATTTTATGAGAGGCGTGTAAATAGATTGAAACATAATATTACAGCCATTGGACTCGAATTTAGGAACGTACAGGTTACCCGATGAATAAAATATTGAGTGCACACTTTGTGGTCGTCAATTTCGCTTCATATTTTGTTGGAAATTTATCTTAAAGCAATGTTATTTACAAATCTACACTAATATTATAAAGCTAAAGAGTTTGTTTCTTTGTTTGTTTGGTTGAACGCGCTAATCTCAGGTACTACTGGTTGGAATTTAAAAAATAGTTTTTGTGTTGGATAGTTCATTTATCGAGGAAGGCTATAGGCTTATATAAGTTCACGCTGCGACACACGGGAGAGGAGCAGTAACCAAAGACCTAACTTAATGCGGGTGATAAACTACGCGAACGAAGTCGCTGGCAGCAGCTAGTTACTCACATAATTACTTTAGCTCAAAAGTTTTTTAGTTTGTTCAAACAGACTAACCTCGGAAACTACCAGTCGAATTGTTTTTTTTTTTGTATATCTAATAGCTAGATTAATTAAAAATAGTAAAGGCTGCATTACATCACACTACACCCTACAGGAGTGGAGCAGTAACCAAAGACATACCTAACTTAACACGGGGGTGAAAATAATCACACGAGCGAAATTGCGGGACCAGTTATAGTGATACATAAATAATAGTAGCTTATTATTGACCCACTGCTGGGCAAATTCCTCTTCTCGTGTGGAGAAGATACGAGCATTGACCACCACGCTTACTCAAGGCGTATTGGCGATTTCAGACTAATATTAATCAAAATTAACTGCCTCGTTAGCCTAGTGGTCCTAAGCGCGACTGCTACGCTAGAGGTCTTGGGTTCGATTCCCAGGTCGGGCAAAAAGTGTTATTGGGATTTTCTAGAAAATTCTCAGCAGCAGCTTGGAGTTAGGATTTGTGCCCGGTTAATGGCAATAGGCTCGCCCCCTATAACATGGGACCTAAACATACCAGCGAACTGGGAGTGTACATCGGTACACCTTTAAGCGCGACTGCTACGCTAGAGGTCTTGGGTTCGATTCCCAGGTCCAGCAAAAAGTGTTATTGGGATTTTCTAGAAAATTCTCAGCAGCAGCTTGGAGTTAGGATTTGTGCCCGGTTAATGGCAATAGGCTCGCCCCCTATAACATGGGACCTAAACATACCGGCGAACTGTGAGTGTACATCGGTACACCTTTGCCTAACCCTTCGAAGAATATAGGCGTGATGGTATGTGTAATTATCAAAGTCCAGGTTTCCTCACGATGTTTTCCTCCACAGATGTCAGTGATATCCAAGATAAACTTAGAAAGTGCATGAATTTAAAAAAGACACATCGGTATTGGTGATTATACTAAGCTCTTCTAAATCCCACTAATTACCTACCATTATACCCCAAACCCAAAAATAAATTATTACACTTCAAACCAATAGCAGTTCTGAAAACTGGTCTCTCTAATAACAGTTTTTACTTATAGACCATAGGGTACCATGGCTCACAAATAAATCAACTATGTTTTGACCCCTGACCTGCCTGGTTTAGGGGATTATGGGACAAGTTTATCCCACGTTAACGAGTCTACGATGACGCTATAACTTTTTTTTTTAATTTTATGGTTACTTGGTTTAGTGGTTTACTGAAGTGTTGGTTACTATTGTTTTGGAGGTTAAAATGTTTGAGATTAATAAATAATATGCAACTGCTAATTATTATAGTTACCCTAAACACAATAATATAATAATAATACCAGCCTATAACTGGCCCACTGCACGGCAAAGGCCTCTTCTCATACAGAGAAGGCACGAGCATTAATCACCACTTACACTTATATTAAATTATAAGTTCAGGCTTCCTTACGATGTTTTCCTTTACCGATGTCAGTGATGTCCAAGATAAACTCGAAGAGTCATAGAAGGGTTAGGCAGAGATGTACACCCACAGTTCGCGCGTATGTTTTAGGTCCCATGTAATAGTGGACGAGCCTATTGTCACTAACCGGGCACAAATCCTAACTCCGAGCTGCTACTGAAAATTTCATAGAAAAATCCAATAACACTTAAACATTAATAGTACATATATTAATACACATGTATTATTATGGAATTTAAAAAGCCACATTGGTACTTGCTAGTGCCTCATTGTGAACCCAAAACCTTGTAGGTACTTGAGAGCCATTTGTTATATTTTTTTTTTTTTTGGGGTTTGGGTAATCATCCAATAACTTCTCCCGCCCTAGACGGGGCGGGAGTGAGGGACTTTTACTGACTAAAACCCACCCATGTTCCTTCTTGAGCCCTTTGCGTTTGCATTTGTTGTAATAAATGTTTTCTTCTTCATCAGCTGTTGTGGAAAACTCATTTTTCCTAAAATAACGACCATTTGACCAACATCAACGACCATTGAAATATGTCATAACATCAAAAATGTAACGGAAACATGACGTCACGGAACGGAACTGATTGAAAAGGGTCTTATAAACGACTATGCTAATAGAATGCCAGGTGAAGCCAGGTGTCAAAATAGCGGGCGTGACAACATTATAGGTCTGATTTGATTATGACAGTGTCAATTTGCCACTTCGATTTTATTGAATGTTTACGAGTTTCGTGTGTTCCAAGTGCTAGACTCACGAGTGTCCCGAGTGTCACAAGTGTCAGATTTGAGAGTTGCGAGTGTGACGAGAATTAGACTCAAATGTCACGAAAGTTAGACCGGGATATCGAAGGTTTCAGACTAGAGTGTCGAGAGTGGTAGACTAAAATGTCGCGAGTGTCACACTTGAGTGTTATGAGTGTCAGACCAGAGTATCGCGCCTATTGCTAGTGTCAGACTAGAATTTAGCTCGAGTGTCACGAGTGTTTTGACTTGAGGAAGCGAGTGTCGCAATGAAGTATTGCATACTCAAATGCTGTATAGTAGTACAAAAACCCAGAAGGGTACCTAAAAACCCAAAAAATAACTTGACATTTGTGCTCACGACTCGTGGTGGGAACTATAATTATGTGTAAAGCTAAAAGTTTTTTTTTATAACAAAAAATATTAACCAATGTTTCGTAGCTACGCGGAACCGATTTCATTTGTGAATGTTTTCGTCTGTGTGTTATTGGTTTATGTTAATTATAGATTAACATAATATTATAAAGAGGAAATATTTCTTGTTTGTTCGTTTGTTTGTACTGAATTAGCTCCGAAAGTACTGGACAGATTTTGACCTTTTTTTTTCACCAATAGGTAGCTATGTATATTATTATTAAGAAACAGATTCTACATAACATCATTCTACGACATGCGAGAGGAGCAGTAACCAAAGACATAACGCGGATGAAATAAGCAACACGGCCTCTAGATTGATAATAAAAACGGAATTGTATTATTTTTGCGTCTAATTTTAAAAAATCTTTTCGGTATCCCGAGCAAGAATATCCTGACCTACCTACATTACAATTTTCTTGTTCGATGTTCAAACACTCTACAGTAGTTACTAAGCCTTGTTCAAATATTTTATAAAAAAATTACCTACCTAGTAGGGGACTTAGATAGGAGGTACCACCTGCTGGTACCAACGAGTACCGGTGTTGTATTACTATCGTTGATGTAATCATTATGTTTGCATAAGTGCGTATCTCTAATTCTTTATACTAGACCTTTTGCAAGGTCTATCAGTAATATCATTTTTGTACGAAAAGCTTATCTTGGCCAGTCAATAAGTTTTCCAGTGGGGCTGACTATTTTTTACTGTGCCCTTAGCCCGTCCCGGCCACCGTACACGCGGGCCTGCGGACGGTGAGCAATGGGAAGCTCACTGTCCGTATGTTGCATAATGACAGGCCGTGTCGACGGCGCGTTCGTGTTCCACGCGCGCAATTTAGAAGGGACGACACAGGGCCCATGCCTGACGGGGCGGTGGGTTGTTCGTAAGAGGTACCGCGCCCCCGGAACGCAAATGACACAAGAAGGAACATGGATGGGTTTTAGTCAGTAAAAGTCTGACACTCCCTCCCGCCCCGCCCTGGGCCGGAGATGTTATTTGATGATTTCCCATCCCTAAAAAAAAAAGGCCAGTCAACAAGTTTTGGCCTGGCCTTTGTTTTGGATGGCCTGTAATCATGTAGTAAGCCCGACTACCGAGCATAGAGTACTGGGACAAAATATAATTGAGTTTTCCTATCAGTCATTTCTCAGTAGCAGGCCGGAGTTTGGAAGTTGGTGGCGTGGCATCGACGTGTCTCTCAAGGCACCGGTGATGTCAGATTGCCGTCCTATCGGATTCACACATACACATACATCTTAGGTCCGATTCTCGCTCAGAAAATATGTATGGCCTTCAGGATCTGGTTGTTAGTGTATGTGAGTTTATATATTTTTAAACACACAGAAGAAATCCCTAGTGTGAGGAAACATTTTTAAAATCTAGAGTTAATTACACGTTCGTGAATATCAAATAGCACAAAGAGCATTACAAGTTTTCCCTTCAAACTTTGCAGCAACCAAGACTGAACTATCAGCGAACTAAGTAGAACTTAAAGCTGTATAACAAGCAATACAGGTTCGATGCTCAAACAAATACTTTGCGGTACTAATTAACAAGACAAAGTCCAAGCTTGCTAAACACGTAATTATGGTGTCCATGACAAATCTCACGGATCCGTCATCAAGTAGTATTTGTTTATTTAAAAAATTAACAAACCTTATGATTAAATCTTGCGTCCTTGTGAGGCGCACAGTCGCCCGTGCCCAGTGGCCAATCCCACGTGTTCTGTCTTCGCTAAACGCTCTCTTGGACAGCAAGCCTGACTGTAATGTGTTCGCGGACGAATGGAAGATAATTTCGTCAATATGTTTGGAGTATTGTGAGATGAGCGTGTGAATGTCTTTAAATATATATAAATACTTTGTCTTCAGCTAATGTAATTGGCCAAAGGCTGTTTTATGTTCAAGTAAAACACGCACACATACCATCACGCTTGTATTACCCGAAGGGTTAGGCAGAGGTGTGCTAATTACACCCACAGTTCGCCGATATCTTTAGGTCCCATGTAATAGGGGGCGAGCCTATTGCCATTAACCGGGCACAAATCCTAACTCCGAGCTGCTACTGAGAATTTCATAGAAAAATCTAATTACACTTTTAGGCTAATGAAGCAAAATCATTACTATCACTTTGAAAATTGTGAGGAATTTTGATATTTGTATTGATTCGTTTCGTCAAACTAACCCCAATTATAGAAACCACATGCAGATTTTCTAACCACTACCAAACATTCTATTACTAACAAAGTTGCCACTGACAGTCTGATACACTATAGGTACAGACAACAACAAAAACCGTATCAATATCAAAGGAATACCGGTTCACGTAACATCAATAAATTGAGCATGAATACAACCCTTTTGCCCACAATCGAGTAACTCTTCATAATCGATTCTGTTTCCTCTACCGTTCTATCGATGGTATAGATATCCGATTCAAGATTATATTGTATCTAAAAAGGTCGGAAGGTAGATTGTGATCTATAAAGTGCCTATATCATATTGATATTGTTAAGAACTTAATTCTTCAATCAAACTGCCTCGTTGCCTAGTGGTCCTAAGTGCGACTGCTACGCTAGAGGTTTTGGGTTCGATTCCCAGGTCGAGTTAAAAGTGTTATCGGGTTTTTCTATGAAATTCTCGGTAGCAGTTCGGAGTTAGGATCTGTGTCCGATTAACAGCTAAAGGCTCGCCCCCTATTACATGGGACCTAAACATACCGGCGAACTGTAGGTGTACATTGTTACACCTCTGCCTAACCCTTCGGGGAATACAGGCGTGATGGTATATTATGTTATTATTGTCCGACTGCAGGACAAAGGCCTAATTCTAAGCAGAGAAGGATTGATTACCACTTGGTACTTGGTATTGGACTTTAGTGATGTCCAAGATAAACTTAGAAAGTACATATATAATAGAAACAGCTACCTTGATACTTGCCTGTGCCCGGTTGCGAACCTACAGCTTCGTGCACGAAAGTTTTAACTACTGGGCCATTACGACGATTTTCTAAGTGAATTCAGTTTCTGTATGTAGGTATATTAGTTTGAAATATTTTGTTTTTTTTTACATAAAAGGGTTTACCCGGATAGTTTAGACGGATACGTCAACCTCATAACATTTTGATTTTAATAAACTTTTAGGAGCAAATATTTGTATGGCTTACATTATGTATAGTTGTTCCGGGTCTGGCTAAATGTGTATGTGAGTTTATGTTTGTAAGTGCACCCACGATATTGGAGAAATTCGTGAGGCAACGTTTTAATTTAAAATATATATATATATATTTTGTGTTTTATACAATAATTATTATTACATTGCACACTTCAACAACATCACGCTACTATTTTGTATGCCTTACTCTTCAAAAATAACGCAACGCAAAAAAAATCTTTTTATTCAAACATCATAGCGCTTGAATGACATTTTAGTAACACGATTAGGGCTGCCCACGTTGTCACTTTATCGATATGATGACGTCATTGTCCACGATAAAATGACACGCATTTAGAGAATGATATTTAAAAAGTGAACGCGGTGTCCATCCGTGCGTGTGCATTTGAATAAAGAACAGAAGATGTGAAATGAACATGATATTAAATTAAAATAATAATGTGGGTAAATGCATAAAAAAGGGATTAGTTGCAATGTGCTGTTATTATTTGTTTCTAGCTAATACACATTTTTTTTTTATAGTAGGGTGCTCACGTACATCTAATGTGTTTTCTCGAAAATTTCCATTGAATAAAATTAAATAGGCTGTTTGTCGAGTTTTAATAAAAATTGCGAAAATAATCTCGTCTTAAAATTTTCTAAAATTTTGCTTCCACAAACAACTTTTATTATAATCTACCAAGACATCAGTCAATCTAGCAGAAAAAATTGCTCAAGTAAGCATTTCTAACTAGAACACATTCTGCTTAGATAAACACTATCTTATCTTATTAGGTCAGGAAATAGCACACCTACTAGGTAACCAGGTAAGGCAGGAGGTAGACACATTAATCCGCCTGGCGCTTCCAGCCCCTATATCCTGTTATCCAATCTGACATGCTTACGTCACAGCCGATCGGATTAGGTGGTGCAATCTGTCTACTTACAATATATGTTTACTCTGGAATCTATATACTGGCTTGTGTACCTACCTTAGTTTGAGTTCGATATACGAAAAAATAAGGATTGAATTTTCAATTGGTATTGATACAGATTTCTAAGACTGATGACATGTGGAGTGACTTAGCAAATAAATTTAGAATAAAAAGTTAATTTATTGTCTCTGTGTTTAATGAAAAAAATTAAAGAAAATAAAAAAAATATTTGTTAGGGTCAACTCCGCTACATTTTTCTTAACCACTGCAATTTCTGAAAAATTTCAGAAACAACATTGGAGAAAAAAATTGCGAGGTAATGAAGCTCGATGAGTCCAGGAGAAACGATTCAACTGTTTTCGATCCCGCAACGAAATTAATCAGAAAATAACAGTGGAGGAGTTAGAAAAAAACATACTTATGAAGGGTATACCACTTAATCGTATCCCGGAACTCTAGCAGATTCAGACACGTGCTTACACAATAAGTGACATTTTTAATTAACCATCTCAATGACCCAATTACTGCCATATGAAAAAATATTCTTTTAATTTCTTAGCAACACCACTAATTAAATGTCATGATTAGCTGTCAAAATTGGACAAACTTCAACCCACTTCCTTTTTTTTTTTTTAAGACATTTACACTATTTTTAATTCCACAATGCGGTACCGCAATACGTACCCTTTTCGGTAATAAGACCTCTTTTGGTGAAGTCAAGTAATTTGAGTACTAATTCTTGAACGCGTGGACTACTTTTTTATATGGCAACTCTTTTTAGCAGTTTTAAAACTTCACAATTCACCTTATGCGACAAGACATAAGGGTGGTTTTTGAATGTTATATGGTTTTAAAATTGAAGTTACTTTGGTACTTCTATTACAAAAAACGAAATCAGCTGCCGAGGCCCTTCTTTTGTTTGAAACGGAATAAATATATCTTGAAGGAGTTTTGTGAAAAGGTATTTGCGAGACGAAATGCGGTTGAATGCTTATTAGAAGCTGTAGTGTTGGGAATTATAGCGACATTATTGAATATATCGATTTATTTTTAAAAGACAGTTGATGTTTTTAGAGTTCATAAGTAACTTAATATTAACTTGACTAGGAACATTTTAAAAACCAAAACAAAGCGTTTCAAAACTGATTTTCTAAGAGATCACTCAATGTAAAATGATAAAAATCTTGACTTAATTTAATAAAGCGATAATTTGAAAAATCACTTCTTTTGTGACTGCAAACCCTTCTCACTTATCGAATCCAACCAAAAATTCGAATTTCGAAAGTGAAAATTAAAAACGTAAAGCGCACGTTACGTAGCAAAGGGTAAACCTTGTTCTATATTTGAATAGGATTCTTTCCGACCGGACGATCGGCATAGATTAAATATTTATCGAACAAATTGTCTGCAGGGTACATCACTAGGGGCCAGGTGAAGCGCGTGGTCGTTTACTCTTTGACAAGACCCGACGCAGAAAAAAAAGATATATTTTTGTCAAATAATAATATTTTATTGACTTACTGCGTTTATTATATATTTTTAACTATAATGATTAATCAGATGGACATTTTGTAAAGATAAATTGCAGCTAAAGTCAACTTGAAACTAGAACTAGGCCAAAGCAAGGGCGACCAAAGACAAATGATCGTTTTACGTTGAGCTGAAATTCTTTAAAAACTACTTGAAGATTTGCTTTTGGTTATCTTGAGTTTTTTTAAATATATTTTTATTTAAATACTAATCTTATCAAAGTTAGAGTGAACAGGCTTCTTTTGGGTACCTAAGCTCACTCTATTGTCAACTTTGTTTCTGTCACCTTTGACCTAGATTAGAGTCAAAGAAATTAACCCAACTCGAATAAAAAATAATCTACATCTTAAGCGATTTGCAAGTGTTCAAGAGGAATTTATTAATTTATTAAACTGTACCTTAAAAGCTCTACAAGGGGTTCAAATATTCAATAATTACTATGTAACTAAAATGTTAACGCAAAAGTTTCTTCACATTTAGTTTTTTCTATCCCATGTACAAATTATACAATAAAACTGATCCTCAATGATTTATAATAAACTTTTGTAAAGCAATAAATCCACACGTTACTGTCAACAAACATTTTGTAAAATTGTAAATGTAACAATACCGGACATAATCTTACGGCGAATTGGTAGAAAACAAAATTACATTTCCAGTTCAGTACCACCGTCTTGCAAAGGAAAAGAGTTTAAAATGGAATAAAACATTCCACACGATTTGGTGTTCTCTTTGA
This sequence comes from Caradrina kadenii, assembly GCA_947462355.1. Classification (NCBI taxonomy): domain Eukaryota; kingdom Metazoa; phylum Arthropoda; class Insecta; order Lepidoptera; family Noctuidae; genus Caradrina; species Caradrina kadenii. The sequence continues at coordinate 1,903,396 of OX381674.1, forward strand.
GAGGTCTATGAAATGTCAATTCAAATACCTACAGCAATTTTATATTTCGAATTGCGAAAATGGCATTCTAGTATGATTTGGTTGCCATTTTGAGTTTCGAGAATGCACTGGCAACTTTGTATTCGAATGTAAGAAAAGAAATAATTTAAATTCGGGTCGAAACTTCTTGGTCCCGATGCGAGGGTGTGTGACAAAGAGAATTGGAGCAAAATTCCTTCTATAGCACGTGGGCCAGCTGCATTCTTTTTTCTACGGGCAGAATAATGAACAATTTGTGCAATCAGTGAAAAAATACAATTGCACTAGGATTAAGGAAACTCTCTTTGTATATTATTGAAGCGTGTATTATTTGGGAGAGACATTGAATTTTGAATTTCGAATGCTAATATGTAGCGGCAATTTTACGGGAGCGAATTTAAGATGTGAATCAGCAGATATTATTTGTGTTCTATTCAAGCATCAGAAAATAGAAGACTTTCTGCCTTCTGTTTTAGGTAATCATTGGTTAATAATATAGTCTACATAATTATAATACATACATAACATACCATCACGCCTGTATTTGCCGAAGGGATAGGTAGAGGTGGACCAATGTACACCCACAGTTCGCCGGTATGCTTAGGTCCCATGTAATAGGGGGCAAGCCTAACCTAACCTAACTCCGGGCTGCTGCTGAGAATTTCATAGAAAAACCCAACAACACTTTTTGATTGATCTGGGAATCGAACCCAAGAACTATAGCGTAGCAGTCGCGCTTAGGACCACTAGGCTAACGAGGCATTAATTTAATTTTTTTTTCTATTTTGGGTTCGACATTGCTACTACGTAATACTTCATTTTGTTTTTTTTTTTATTACTTTACACCTTACTAGAACAACAATAAAAAAAGCGTGAATGTGCATCCCTTTCACATCGATAATAAAAACCAAACTGTTAATATCTTTCGATCTTGTAGCTTGTCAACACTATTAAATTTTACCATATTTTATTTACAACTATGACAATGAAAATTGCACTCTTTTTGGACTACGTAAAGACTATGTTCGCCGCAAATCTAACCTTGTCGAATACCGATAGTTTTTGACTGAACATCTGCTTAGAGTAGCTCTGGAGATCGTTATTACAAGGTAATAAGAGCGACTGTCCTTAAAAATTCAAACATAAAATTTTTTGTTTGTGTTCTAATTACGAATTGGTTGTAAAATGTTGTTTTGTATAAATCCTCAATAGATCAAGATTATCGCATCGATTTACAAAAATAAATTATAGGAAAACAAACTACGATATTATCGCTTGATTCGTTGATTACGATGTTTAAATTATGTATTGTTTAGAATTAATGATTTGAAACTTTGAAATATGTATAAATTTTATTTGTCAGTATGTATTTGCATATCAACACCAAATGGCGAAATGTATCTTTGTATTTAATAATAATGTACTTACCATTCTGTAAATTTAGGCAATTAAATGATTTTGATTGAGACGCTATGTAAAGTTTATCGATAAAAAATTTGGTACTACACCTTCCATCACTAGTGTCTATTGACAGCACGTCGACGCCTCGTATTCCCATCGTTAACATCTCATTGGCATTAGGTGGCCTACTCGTAGACCCATCGCTGACTCCTCTAAAAATCCTCATGGACCATCCTCGGAGACCACTCGTCGATCCCTTGTAGATTCCTCGTAAGCCCCTTGTAGATCCAACACACACAGTACTTTTCCTGCAAAAAACTGCTTTTATCTTAACGTTACCAAACCAATCAATCTGCAAACGACTCGCTGTCTACTAACTGCCTCGGTAGCCTAGTGGTCCTAAGCGCGACTGCTACGCTAGAGGTCTTGGGTTCGATTCCCAGGTCGAGCTAAAAGTGTTATTGGGTTTTTCTACGAAATTTTCAGTAGCAGCTCGAAGTTAGGATTTGTGCCCAGTTAATGGCAATAGCCTCGCGCCTTATTACATGGGACCTAATATACATACCGGCGAACTGTGGGTGTACATTGTTACACCCTCTGCCTGACCTTTCGGTGAATACAGGGCCGATGGTATGTGTATGTGTGTCAATTTGCAAAAAGCTTGCTGCAATTCTTAAAAAAGTCTGCTCATATTAAAGGATTAATAATCCAGCCGCGTGTCAATGCTTCAAATACAATTTATTTTTATTGATCTTCACCCAGCTGAGCAAATAATGATGATAATGCGTTTCGTATCGATAAAAAAATGACGCATACTCCCGTGATTCCAGATGTAGTTTGATCGAAAGCAAGGAAGTCGGTTTAGAGATTAAATATTTAAACATTTAAGGCGCTATGAAAGGCAAATATTTAGGTAATAAGGCAACGCGCATCACAGCAACAAATAAGATTCAAAATAGTTATGCGTTTGATGTTAGTTGAATTGAATGACCACTAATATAAAAGTAACATAACATACCATCACGCCTTCATTCCCCGAAGGGTTAGGCAGAGGTGTAACAATGTACACTCACAGTTCGCCGGTATGTTTAGGTCCTATGTAATAGGGGGCGAGCCTATTGCCAGTAACATAACCTAACCTAACTCCAAGCTGCTACTGAGAATTTCATAGAAAAACCCAATAACACTTTTTGCTCGACCTGGGAATCGCACCCAAGACCTCTAGCATAACAGTCGCTCTTAGGACTACTAGGCTACCGAGGCAGTTAAAAAAATTAAAGCAATTATGCAGAATTCATATAATAAAAACAAAAATGCACTGTCTGAGAATATTTTAGAATATATCTATTTTGTGACAATACACAAAAATTTTTTTAGCTTATAATTTTCAACACGCCAAAGTTCGTCACATAAACTGAGCGTTTTACGGTGTCCTACGTTCGGATAGCGCCTTAACAAATAAGGAAACTGACCACTACACCGTGCCATACCATGACCGTGTTAAGAACGTTTCATACATCCATCCGTCCTCACATACTTTTTCGTTATATTAACAACTATAGAAAATTAACTACAATATAAACTACTTGTATGTATGTTGAACATCTGCCACCCGTATTACCAATATAAGATAATTATGTGAGACACATCAACATCCAACATTACACTATTTTATTAGCATCAACATAGGGGCGAGCTGTGTAATAGGTGCATGTGGCAATGAAAACATGCACATGTTCTGTATTGTTTTGTTTTGTTATTTAGTTGAATATTCATTGTTTGAGACAGATATTGATAATATTAGGGAAGTTTATGATTTGGGGGAAACATTGAACTGCCCGCGACTTCGTCCTTGTGGTTTTCTTAACCCGCACTAAGTTACGTCTTTGATTCCTGCTCCGCTCTCGTTGGTCGTAGCGTGATGTTATACAGCCTATATTACTCAGGAATAATGTAGCTATCTATTGGTGAAAAAATTGTTAAAATCGGTTCAGTAGTTTCGGAGCCTTCGTTATAAACAAACAAACAAAACAATCTTTCCTCTTTACAATATTAATATAGACTAGCTTCTGCTCGCGACTTCGTCCGAGCAGTTTTTTCACTCGCATTACGTTTTTGGTTACTGCCCCGCACCAATCAGTCGTAGCGTGATGTTGTATGGCCTTCCTCGATAAATGAACTCTCCATTCTACAACACTAAAAGAGTTTTTCAATTTAAACCTGTAGTTCCTGAGGTTAGCGCGTTCAACCAAATAAACAAACAAAGGTTTTTTGGCAAACTTTATTATATTAGTATATATGTATTACAGCTGAACGTTCTCAAGAATCCCAGAGGCAGAGTACAATGCTCTCCGTCTAGTATTCAAGTATATACTGCAGCAAGGATAGCAGGTAATGTACGATATCGGATTGAAATGTCACTCGGCGTACACCTGGGTGTAACGTGACCTAGATTTAAGGAAGCCTTGTAGTGCATAAGCTTTAAGCCTTTACAAGCTGACTAAGGCAACAGCGGTAGCGATTTTGTGAAAAAGCTTGCAGAGAAAAAACATATCAATAATTTGTAGTAGTACAGCTCGTTGGTAGTAGTAGAGCTCGTTGGTAGTAGTAGAGCTCGTTGGTAGTAGTAGAGCTCTTTGGTAGTAGTAGAGCTCTTTGGGAGTAGTACAGCTCTTTGGTAGTAGTAGAGCTCGTTGGTAGTAGTAGAGCTCTTTGGGAGTAGTACAGCCCTTTGGGAGTAGTACAGCTCTTTGGTAGTAGTAGAGCTCTTTGGGAGTAGTACAGCTCTTTGGTAGTAGGAGAGCTCTTTGGGAGTAGTACAGCTCTTTGGTAGTAGTAGAGCTCTTTGGGAGTAGTACAGCTCTTTGGTAGTAGTAGAGCTCGTTGGTAGTAGTAGAGCTCTTTGGTAGTAGTAGAGCTCTTTGGGAGTAGTACAGCTCTTTGGTAGTAGTAGAGCTCGTTGGTAGTAGTAGAGCTCTTTGGGAGTAGTACAGCTCTTTGGGAGTAGTACAGCTCTTTGGTAGTAGTACAGCTCTTTGGTAGTAGTAGAGCTCTTTGGGAGTAGTACAGCTCTTTGGTAGTAGTAGAGCTCTTTGGGAGTAGTACAGCTCTTTGGTAGTAGTAGAGCTCTTTGGGAGTAGTACAGCTCTTTGGTAGTAGTAGAGCTCTTTGGGAGTAGTACAGCTCTTTGGTAGTAGTAGAGCTCTTTGGTAGTAGTAGACCTCTTTGGTAGTAGTAGACCTCTTTGGTAGTAGTAGAGCTCTTTGGTAGTAGTAGAGCTCGTTGGTAGTAGTAGAGCTTTTTGTGAATAAGGTGGTCCGCTCAAAATGTCCCACTTACAGAAAGAATTTGTTTCTAAACATTCGGACATGATAATGCCACTACGCGTTTATGCTGAGACGCGCCGTGAAGTACTGCGTTCACGAGTACCTAGGAATATGCGTTTGCCGCCCTTCCCGCATCCACTCCCGCCGCCCGCGTCGCTCCTACTGTGTCTGTCACTAATACATCATTTCGTTGATTCAATATTGGAGATAAATGTATTATTATTACCATCATACCATCACGCCTTTATTCCCATAGGTGTACCAATGTACACCGACAGTCATTATTATTACTTCCTAAAAATATCATAACCATAAATCAACAAATAAACCAAAAATCAACACAAAATGTTCGCAATCCACAGTCTAACAAATATCAGTCCAACCATTGCAAAGATTTCCGATAATAAACCAGCACGCAATCGCTCCAGCTGTGACAATCATAATTGTGCACTTATCTATAATCTAGCACGTGTCATGCTGCGTACAAATACTGCGTTATTGCAATTATTTTACTCGGTGTCCCTATTGGTTGCTGCGGTTACCGATCGCAAATACAAATTAAATATTTTTAATTGTTATTTGTTTTTGTTTTTGCGCTGTGGTAACTGCCTCGATAGCCTAGTGGTCCTCAGCGCGACTGCTACGCTAGAGGTCTTGGGTTCGATTCCTAGGTCGAGCAAAAAGTGTTATTAGGTATTTCTATGAAGTTCTCAGTAGCAGTTTGGAGTTAGGATTTGTGCCCGGTTAATGGCAATAGGCTCGCCCCCTATTACATGCGACCTAAACATACCGGCGAACTGTGGGTGTATATTGTTACACCTCTGCCTAACCCTTCGGATACAGGCGTGAAAATTTTGTTAAATTTTATGTTTCTGTTGTTGTATATTAAATAAAGTGTAATAAAGAGGTCGTATTCATAAGAAAACAAAGAGATCGCTGTGATGTGATTACAATATCGCAGGATTCAACTTAATTGAAACACTATTTCCTATTTTAAGATAAATCTTCTTGCCACAGGATTGACAAATCTAATATTCAAATAAAAAAGAAAAAAACAAGCCTGGAAATACAAGCCTGGAAATACAAACCACAAGCCTTATTGACCAAATTATGACTTGACTTCTTTTCAACGGAGCGCGATGTCAGAAAAGTTCCCAACCATCACCACACAAAAATAAAAAACAGAAATACAAAATAAACAGATATCATTATTAAATTGGACACTTTTCAATGCACAACAAAATTTGTCTCCAAATTAATTTAACATTAAATTGGACAGCTGACATAAGGCACGCGCCAAACAATCAAATGGAATTAAAAAATTAAGTACAAGTACATGTGTTTGCGTTTAAAAGCCCATCAGTCTTCCATCAAAGCGCTTCAGTCATTATTGTCATTATAATGTGTTCACATGTCACGTGACGCCGCCGGCCGCGGCGTGCGCTACCGTTTTAAGGGTCATGATTCAGTGCGAGCGGAAGCGGGTTAATGATATTATGTAATCCATACGTTTTTTTTCTTTTCTTTTGTGAAGATTATTATATTCAATTTTAAGCTACAAAATACTTAAAATTAAACCACTGAACCTAACCTAAATTTTGGTACGGGGTAAGCTTGAATCCCAAGGAAGGACATACGCCATTTTTTAAACCCGCCACTTCATTTGCGTACACGATAACCGACATTTACGCGGACGATATCGCGGGTAATATAGAATAAAAAACACACAATTAAATTTTTTAAGTAACCTCAGACATAAGAAAAGTCACTACCGTAGCTAACAAAAGAGCTGATAACTTTGAAACCGCTGAACCAATTTCCATCAAACAAAGTTAAGAACACTCCCGACCAACAAATTAACCTTTCAAACACAAAAAACTAAATCAAAATCGGTTCATGCGCTCGGGAGCTACGATGACAAACAGACAGACACACACCAGAGACAAGTCAAACTTATAACATCCCGTCGTTTATGCATCAGTGGTTAAAAAGGGACATTGTTACTATTTATATTTTCTATTAGCTTATGCCCGTAACTTCGTTGATGTGAATGTCGGTTATAACGGAGTCTAATTACTTTTGCACGGTACTCTTTTGGAGGTATGAGAAACAGGGTGTAAAGTCTCTCATCCTCCATAGAAAAGGGAGGATCCTCCGACCAGACGGGTGTTGTGTCTGGTTGTTGTCGGGATGTTGTATATATGCTAATCGTCGCTTCGAACTTTAGTATCGCGATCTAGGCAATGTCAGTTCGCATGCTGAGCGATAGATGACGCTACACCCTAATTATTTTTTTAAAATAAAAGTGACCTTAGTTACTTCTGATAACATCAGCTATCTGTCAGCGAGAGTTCCGTAAAAATTGATCCATTTCGGAGGTTAGCAGGAACAAACAGACAAAGAGACAGACAGACTGACACAAAATTAAATAATTGGTTCATTAAGTTACTTATTAGCTCCAAACATTTCCAATCATCTAACAAAAGTGGCAAAACACTTTTAAAACGAAACTCGCTGTCCGCTTGTGCTGTAACCCCACACACTATACCCGCTACCTTATACCACATTTTACTGACAACATAGATGCATGCACTTGTCTGCGGTGCCTCACAAATTGGGCTATTTTATTGGACTGTAAACCATATACCGAATATTGTTCAAAATGTAACTGCCTCGTTAGCCTAGTGGTCCAAAGCGCGACTGCTACGCTAGAGGTCTTGGGTTTAATTCCCAGGTCAGGCAAAAAGTGTTATTGGGTTTTTCTATGAAATTCTCAGTAGCAGCTCGGAGTTAGGATTTCTGCCCGGTTAATGGCAATAGGCTCGCCCCCTATTACATTGGACCTAAAAAACATACCGGCGAACTGTGGGTGTAAATTAGTACACCACTGCCTAACCCCTCGAGGAATACAGGCGTGATGGTATGTGGGAAAGCTAAAAAAATAAATGAAATTATAACTACTTATACTACCTACATCTCTTTTTGATGGAAGTGTGTTGCGAGGCCATTTGTGTTGGAAACCTAGGATATCTTTTAGGCTTTAAATTACATAGACTAATTATGTAAATTAGTCTATATAATGGAGAACATAGTACATATTACGTATCGACGTGAAAATTACTAATAAATAAGAACAACTTTTAGTCTGATACGGTAATAAAATGCACTAAAATACGATCAAAATACATGGAACAGATAGATTTTCTTCTTTTTAAATAAAAATGATCTTGCCTTTACACTAGAAATTTCTCTTGAAGAAGAACTCCTATAAATACATGAAGCCACATAAAAACTTATATTATGTTACTGTAAAAACATGAATATTGGCAAACTAAGTATTGCCCACATCTGGTATCGGACGGACGGTGCAACCAACTATTCATCGCTATCCCTGGTTTGATAATGCCGATATGAGTAGGCAAGAAATAGTGACTAGTTTCAGACTTCGCTCCGGACATATCCCATTAAATAGTTTTGCTGCATTGATGGGCAAAATCTCGTCACCAAACTGTATAGAATGCAATGTGGTCGAAGACGTTTTCCATATTATGGTGGAATGTGTCCGAAACGAGGCAGAGAGAATTATGATCCTTGACCAATACTCTATAGATCTAAGACAGTTAGGATCATGTAATATTATTCCGGCTGTTCCTACATCCAAAGCCGCTAGATTATTATATAAATCAGTTAATTTAGGCATTAAGCGTAGAGGTTAAGTTGTCTATGTAATGTTCCCTATGAGAGTGACATGTTCACTGTGTGATCAAACCCTCGTTAATAAATAAAGATTACAATATAAAAAAAAAGTATTGCCCACGGCTTCTTTGGCATCGAAAGTTTTCCTATTCCTAAGCAACTGTACTTTTTTGAAAGGTGTGGTAAATACTTAGAAACAAATCTTATGATTTATTAACATGAGTAGGTAAATTGTAAGGTTTCATAATAAAATAGGACGATTTTTCGGAATTTTTAAAGCGGACTTGTACTATTAAGAGTTTTCTAAAAGGCTTTAAGATTTTACTAAAAACGAAACATAACATTTGTTACCGTATTTCAAACTTCTACAGTAACAACCACATCGACCAGTGAAAACTTCAGGCATACACAAACTTCGAAAGCACCTACCGGCTACACACACTCGGTGGTAAAATCATATTTTCCGACGTGCCCTAAATACAACCATCAGACCAGAAAAGGATTTCGTTGACCTGAAACTTTTTAAATGGCATGTATTTTCAAGATAATAAAGCCCTAATTAAGGTGTCCATTCTATCTGGTTCCCAGAAAACACGTAACACGCCTGTTTTCCTTGAATTGTTAGGCAGAGCCATAAATCCACATTTAAATAATCATTTATTTTATACTACCTATTGCCCGTGACTTAGTCGAATTCGCTGAATTTCTAAAGACACGTGGCGCCATCTATTATCGTAGGAACGTTATTGTTGTATTCCTCGGGAACAGTCATTTTTATACGGGATGAAATGTACTCTTTGACTATATTTGTGCACCTGACAAAATATATGCAAAATTTTAGGATATTCGGATCCAATGGTTTAGGCTTGAAAACAGGGTGAACGGTGAATGTTAAAAAACTTTGCAAACAATAACAATGTAAAATTCTTCACATAAAACGTTCGTTTTTGTTACCATCTAGAGTGTTGTTAGGTGTTTAAGTTCATACGGTTTATAGCTAAACTTACGAGCAGTCAGTCAACAAATTCATTTCGTTCCATTTTTGATGATACGCCTTTTCCCATTTCAGCGTTTCATTTGGGAAATTTCTCAATGGTGAGTTTTTAGCGTTGCGCAAATGGAGACACTTTTTGTTAACGGCTTAGGACAACACGCGGTTGCTGTGGCCGGTGACGTTCATTGGACACAGTTGTCTGCTGCTACTACTGGACAATTTCTGTGCTTGTTTTCCGAACATTCCGTCAGTGTCCAGTGAGCGATACAAGCAGCTAATGTGTGCAACATTTTTTTGCTCATACAATTTGTATGGAAACTTATTATTTTTGCTTGTGTGTTTTAGTACAAACTTTTCTGTGAATAAATATTCACAAACTTATTATCTTTTTCTATTCGGAAAACGGGCGTCCATGCCGAGGGAGGCCTAGGAAGCGCTAGCGTGGTGTCTTAGAGACGTTTAAATGGGAGGTTGGTAGGGGAAAGTAACAGAGACCTTTTCCCAGCAGTAGGACAACAATATGTTGAATAAAAAAAAACCACTGCTGGTTGTCGGTTGCTGACACAAGATACTAAAGTGTTCACATTTGCGCAACGCCTTTAGCTGATAATGGTTGGAACGGGTGTGTTAAGAATAATGTAGGTTTCCGAGTGTGAAGTAATGGATGGCCGTAGCGTATAAACTTTCAGACAGATATTGATAAATGACGAGTGTATCGGGAATCGATTCATCTTCCTGACGCGTATTAACTCGGCGAAGCGTTGTGGTGTTTGCAGTGAGCTTTAATTTTCGATAATTTGATTACTTATTCTGTATTTTCTTTTAGTACAATTTAAGTATGTGTACGTAGTTATAATCTTACATTGTCGTTGTAAAGGAATAGAAAATGAAATGCATGAAACTATTCACATATTAGTTTTAATTTTCTGTTAATGTTTACCCATCTCTTTCTATACCTACAATCTATTAATTATTACACGTATCCACAAGATACATTTTTCGGCGTTTTTTAGTAATTCAAAATCAAAGTCAAAGCAGAGTTTTGGAGGTGATGTTCAAAAGCAGGTTTGAACATCACCTCCAAAAAAAAAAATCTACTTTGGTAAGTACGAAACCCTTCATGTGGGTCCGACTCGCACTTGGCCAGTTACGTCTGTTAACATTTGTGTATAATACATATAAGTATTGTCGTCTGTATAAAAAACGACTCGTAACCTCAATTCCCAATTTTTGCGTATCATTTGGGAAATTCCCAACCACAATCTAAAATGTAGTTCAACCAATTTTTTTTACATAAAAACTACGGAATACGATTACAAAACTAACAATAGTATTAAACGCGTGTCCATCAACTTCTATTATAGAATAGAATATATTTTATATTGTCATTGTGGAATATATCTGATTTCCATTTGATTGTAAAGTACCATTTTTGAACTTTGCCAAACCGGTTCAGAAACCCCAACACTTGAACAATTTGCTTTGCTTTAGGACAATTGAATATTTTATTTTGTATGGTGTCTAATGTTCTGTTGAACAAGAGTACAATCGTAATAGAATTAGTTTGAATTGGTAACAAAATAGTTGATTTCAGATAAGGTTGTGTACAACACCAGTAATAATACATTGTGATGGATAAACGAAAGCTTTTCGAATTCTGAAATCACTATATTATGGAGAAACTACCTCGTTAGCCTAGTGGTCTTAAGCGCAACTGCTACGTTCGAGGTCTTGGTTTCGATTCTCAGGTCGAGCAAAGTGTTATTAGGATTTCCTATGAAATTCTCAGTAGCAGCTCGGAGTTAGGATGTGTCCGGTTAATGGCAATAGACTTACCCTCTACTACATGGGACTTAAAAACATACCGGCGAACTTTGGGTGTACATTGGTACACCTCTGCCTAACCCTTCGGGGAATACAGGCGTGATAGTATGTTACATGTTCTTGCCCAGTAAAATTATCACTTTACACTAATAAAGCTGATGCTACACTAAACTATGCAGCCAGTGCCACTTTAAAGCGCTTTCAGCAAAGTGGGAAAGGCTTACGTAGTTACAAATCGTCTTCTGGCAAACCGCCAGAAATGAAGCGAAGAAAAGGATTCCAGCCACTAAAGAGCACATGATAGCTCCGCATACATATACAAATTGTTACTTACATGCTAATCATATGTTCCCGACCGAATTTCGGTCAATGCGGCCGATCTTAATGGAGACTAGCCAATTACGCAGGACATGTTATACTACCTCGTTAGTCTAGTGGTCCTGACCGCGACTGCTACGCTAGAGGTCTTAGGTTCGATTCCTAGGTAGAGCAAAAAGTGTTATTAGGTTTTTCTATGAAATTATCAGTAGCTGCTCGGAGTTAGGATCTGGGTCCGGTTAATGGCAATAGGCTCGCCCGCTATTACATAGGACCTAAACATACCGATGAACTGTGGGTGTACATTGGGTACACCTCTGCCTAACCCTTCGGGAAATAAAGTCGTGATGGTATGTTATGATGATTATATTATAGTGCAAGAGTGTGTGCGTCAACACAGGTGCATTCTCTCTTCTCTCACTCTCATAGTCCGATGAGACGGCAATCCGGAAGGAAAGGGGAGATATCAGGTGCAGAAACAACTTCCAAACTCAAACTACTACTACTACCAAATTCCTAATGGAAAAACCCAATAACACTTTTTGCCCGGCCTGAGGATCAAAGCCCAGGACCCCATGCCCAACAGCGCGCTTATAACCGCGAGACCAACGGAGTAATCATTTTTCTAACCGAATATACCAATCGAATTGACATCCGCAAACAAACGATTGTATTCCAAAAAAAATACATTTTTATGAAACCACTTTCTAGTTACCACAAAAAGCGATGGTGGTCCATTAAAAATGCACTTAAGTGCATCTGCCGCCCGCATCGCACCTCAGGTTAACACATTACACATAGGGACAAAATTATCAACCGCGCGTAATGAACACTCGATACGCCCAATTAATGGAAAGTAATGAATTGAACGCACCCTTACTATGAGTTTGAGTGGTGGTATTTGAAAAAAGAATGGTGTACATTGCGGTGTGTCGGACTTTTATATCCATTTCAATTCAAAATGGAAATTTAGTCTCTAATAGCACATATTATAAAGAGAAAAGATTTTTTTGTTTGTATGTTTGTACCAAATAGGCTTCAAAACTACTGTACCGATTTTAATAAGTTTTTTACCATTAGAAAACTACATAATTTCTGAGTAACATAAGCTATATAACATCACGCTACGGCACATGGGGGCAGAGCAGTAACGAAATGCGAAACTAAACGCGGGTAAAATCGCGGGTAGTTCGCTAATTGTTTATAAAATCTTATAAATGGAGTTATTTAAAAAATATCTGCTGTTTTATTGAGAACTAGCTTTTGCGTGCGATTTCATCGTCTTCTTCAATGTCGGTTATTGTGGATGGGAGGGAGTCGAGTAACAAAAAGTAGCCTATGTCTTGTTCTTGGGGTTCAAACTTACCCCGTACCTTTCATCAAAATCGGTTTAGTGGTTTAGTTGTGAAAGCATTACAGACAGACAAACAGACAGAGTTACTTTCGCATTTATATGGGATTGTGGGCTCAGAGCAAAACTGCTTGAATCTCGTTCTGATATAATTTATATTATCTATACAAATAAATAAAATTGAAGTGTCTGTTTGTAACTTCAAATTAACAACTTTTCACTAAATGCATATGAAAATGCAATTTTAAAATTTTTTGTCTGTCTGTCTGTCTGTCTGTTCCGGCTAATCTCTGAAACGGCTGGACCGATTTTGACGGGACTTTCACTAGCAGATAGAGTAACTTAGGCTACTTTTTTTCAAAAAAATATTTATTTGAAAAAAGAGGGTAACGAAAGAACAAAATTGAAATCTGTAAATTACTGAACGCGAACGAAGTCGCGGGCAACGGGTAGTAAATAAATAAAACTAAAAGCACACCTCTTCTTTAACGTCTTTCGCCATCTTCTTTTTGTTTTATCTCTCCCTCACTCTTGATACATTCATCCCTTTCTTTCACTCTTACATTCCGTTTCCCACATTTATAATATTAAGGATTGATGTTCCTCAGTTAGTACATACAGAATACCATAATTATGGCGATCGTATTTATTTGTAGAGCTTATAATAATAATATGTATATGAATTCAGTGACACAACACTAGGACCTTTGGGATATCTGGACCAAGAAAAGAAACATTTAACTTGATAAAAATCATACCTAATTTAAAATTAACACCAGCAATGTAAAACACAATAGATCTCATCCTAAAACCGCTATTCGAAATTCAAACATCATTATTATTGTCCTACATGACCGGAGAAGGGTGCGCAAGCGTTTCAAATCGTTCGCTGCCGCGGTCAGTAATTTGGTTTATGAAATAAGTTATATTTTTATTAATTTGTAACGGAATTTTGTCCCCAACTGTACTTAATGAGATGTTTGACAATTTTTTTTAATGGTACACTTGTCTCCTTATTTATTTTGATGGATGATTGAGACATCCTAATTATAATAGAGTTTTTATTTACTGATTAATGGGATAGACGACACAGTTTTTTTTTTTTTGGGGGTGGCAAATCATCAAATAACTTCTCCCGCCCTGGGTGGGGCGAGAGGGAGTGTCAGACTTTCACTGACTAAAACCCACCCATGTTCCTTCTTGTGCCCTTTGCGTTCCGGGGGCGCGGTATCTCTTACGAACAACCCGCAGCCCTGGAACAACGCGCAGCCCCGGAGATGACACAGTTGATGCAGTGGTTGAGCGATTGGCTGCTGTACGGCGTATCTGAAGTTCATTCTCCGCATGGAATAAATATATGTATGGCCTACAAGTAGATATTCCGTATTTGGTTGGTTGTTTCGACCAAAGGTCAACACGCGGCCCGCGGCCATTAAGTCTGCGGCCCGGCAACCCAGCCCACCTTCATCGATAATTTTTATTTATTCATCCATAATATCATTATAGCAGAATATAATATAACGGAGTAAATAAAGAATAATTAAAAATTATTTTACTTTCGTAAATAAAAAGCCGTGCTCAAGTATAAATCGGTCGCGGTAAATGGAATAACAATTATAAAATAAAATTATATAAATTATAAAACAAAAAATAAAATCGAAATGGGTTCATGCGTTCGGGAGCTACGATGCCACAAACAGACACACACACACACGCCTTAACCCACGGCTTACATCTTTAGTACAATTTTTTTTTATTGTTTTATATTCATCTTCATTGTTTTCACATACAGAAGCAACAAGAATATTGTAACCAAGATTTTGTAAAGTCCAAATTGAAAGAAAAGAGTGTCCATGGAGTTTCTTGCTCGTTCTTCTCCATAGAGACCTACGCTTTGGAACGAGCAACTAGCTTCTTTTCAACACTTATTTATTTAAGACCTTGACATGTATGATTAATGTATATATGTTCTTCACCTATGTTTTACAAATAAATAATTCTGATTCTGATTCTGAACTTTTAAATGTCACTTCTTCACAATTCAAAAGTGCCTGTAAATGGTATATCTAATTGAAATAAATGCTTTGACTTTTACTTTGATAAACTTGAATTATACGCGGACGAAGTCGCAAGCTGAAGCTAGTAGGTCCTCAATAACATGAAGCTTTGGAATGAGAAACTAATAGAAAGTGGCACTTAACATTGAGAGTACAACTAATTGAGTACAGTCGGTTACTACGGTCACTTGTAAGAAATGACTTAGCAGTTTCTCATTAGGCGGTTACTTACTAACCTTGATTACTCTGATTGTGTTAAATTTCTTGTAAGATATTAATAATATAACGCATTATAGATCAACGTCATAATTAATAAGAACATAAAATAACATACCATCACGCCTGTATTCCCCGAAGGGTTAGGCAGAGGTCTCCCAATGTATACCTACAGTTCGCCGGTATATTTGGGTCCCGTGTAATAGGGGGCAAGCCCATTGCCATTGGTATGTGTGCGCTCGAAGTAAAATAAACCGTCCAACGAAAAAACAATAAAAAAACCTAAATTATTTCACATGACTCCAAATTACAACTACCGCTTACACAGTGGTCCAAACCTCAAAAAAAGTAATTTCCCGTTGGCCACGAATATTTCTCATCATACCTATTAATATCGTGGGAATGACGACGCCGGGGCTAATTGACCGAAGTGTCTCAAACTGTTGAGACAAGGACGTTTCTTGTCCTAGAGACAAATTGTTTACTTTGTAGGGTTGTCAGAAATTAATAGTTTGATAAGGACTATTTTTTTTTTTAATTTGTTTATTTTGTTTTTAACTGAATCTCGATTTATTTTAGATGTTTTACGTTTTTGTAACAATGATAGCCAATTTTTGACAGCTAAATGAAAATAATTAATAATTTAATTGTTAATTATTTTTTTATTTTTTTTTCTATTTAATTTTGCCAATAATTATTAATATGGAGTTTATTATTTTAATGTGAATATGGATCTTGAATATCCGAAATAAATAATTTTTTTTTTTTTTTTAATATTGAATTTAAATAAAACAATGTTTAGAAACTCCCAATTTTTTGTTTTTTTAGGATTCCATACCCAAATGGTGCCTAAGAGGACCCTTTTAGTATGATTTAGGTGTCTGTCTGTCCTGTGTTGTATCATTTAAACTGTAACCGGTAGACGCTTGAAATTTTCCGAGTGTGTATTATAACTGCTATAACAACAAAATAAAATAAAGTTAAAAATTAATATTTATGCTCATTATGCGGAACCTTTCATGTCATCATCATCTGCTTAGCCTTTTCCCAACAATGTTGGGGTCGGCTACCAGTCTAACTGGATGCAGCTGAATACCAATGTTTTACATGGAGCGAGTGCCTATCTGACCTCCACAACCCAGTTACTGGGCAACTCGATACCTCTTCGCTAGACTGATTGTCAGATTTCCTGGCTTCTGACTATACGTAACGACTGTCAAAGATCAACGAATGACAGCCGGGACCAACGGTTTTACGTGCTTTCCGAGTCACGGGGGTGTCACACCACCAATTTCCAAACTTCGGGCTGCTACTGAGTACATTGTAATGGAAAAACCCAATAACCGTTTTTGTCCGACAGACCTTTCATGTGCGACTAGAAATAGCCGGCTTTTTTTTTCCGACATCATTTTAATGTAAGAATAATAATATACATAACACGTTAAGTAAAAGATTCATCATTCACGGTCCGTAAATAAATAGCATTTATGTGTAACCCCAAAGAAAAATAAAGCAGCCGAGAGAAATATATTTTTGCCAAACTACGAACAATAAATAATTCATGAAATGATATGTCTTCTTGCCATTTACGGTTGCGACGTACGCACAGACAAAAGATCAACGAAATATACATTCTTTCTCTGGCATCTATAAAGTTTTTAATTAAGTAGGTATTAAAACAAAAACTATACAGCTTTTTTTAATTTATCTTGGAAATCAATGACGTCGATGAACGAAAACATCGTGAGGAAACCTATGGACTTTATAATGAACTAGTTTCTGCCTGCGACTTCGTCCACGGGAACCGTATATTTATCCGGGATAAAAAATATCCTATGTGTTATTCCACACTACAATCTATCTCAGTGCCAAATTTCATCCAGATCCGTTCAGCCGTTAAGCGTGGAAGAGTAACAAACATCGTTACACCCCCTAAACTTTCGCATTTATAATATTAGTAGGAAATCGTCAATCCTTGAGCAAGCGTAGTGGTTAATCTCGTGCATTCTTTGTACGAGAAGAGGCCTTTGCTCTGCAGTAGGACAATAATGGACTAGCCCAACACGATCAAAATGGCACACAACGAAATATTTTTTACTTCGACTGCATAGATAGCCTTATGGTCCTAACCGCGACTGCTATGCTAGAGGTCGATCCCAAGGTTCAAATCCCAGTTCGAGCAGTGTTATTTGGTTTTTCTATAAAATTCTCAGTAGCAGCTCGGAGTTAGGATTTGTGCCCGGTAAATGGCAATAAGCTCGCCCCCTATTACATGGAACCTAAACATACCGGGGAACTGTGGGTGTACATTGGTTACAACTCTGCCTAAGCCTAAAGGTACTACAGGCGTAATGTTATGTTATGTTATTATTATTTTTTTAATATCCGAATTTGCTATCCCTGCTCCTAGCGTTACTTCCATATTCTATTTAGATATTTAACTAGTTTTAAAACTCCGGACAGCCCTGTGACCGTCACCCGTGACCCAGATCTAAACCACTATTATTCCTTGTTATCTAACCTGTAATTTACTTTAGTTTTAAATGTTTTGCGGACTTTAGGAGTCAAATAGGGGACTTATTTAATAACTGATAGTTTAAGTTGTAATAAATAAATAAATAAATAAATAAATCAATAAATAAATAACTACTCTAATCTACTATACTATTATTGTAAAGAGGAAAGATTTTTTTGTTTGTAACGAATACGCTCCGAAACTACTGGACCGATTTTAACAAGTTTTTCACCAATAAATAGCTACATTATTCCTGAGTAACATAGGCTATATAACATCGCGCTAAAACCCACGGGAGCGGAGCAGTAACGAAAGACGTAACGCCGGTGAAATAAGCCCCTTAGACGAAGTTGCGGGCAGATCGCTAGTGTTTAATAATGTTAGCATTTGCATCAGATGTATATGATAGCTATATTCGTGAGGAAAAGTATAGGCTATTTAACATTACACTCCGACTCACGGGAGCGGAGCAGTAACCAAAGATTTGAATTAATCTATGTCTGAAATCGCTAATCTGCTTTGAGCAAGTGTTGTGATCATTAAAATCGGTTCAGTAATTTAGGCGTAGAAGCGCTATAAACAAAATCACGTTCGCAGTTATAATTTTGTACGAATAAATCAAAATAGATTAGCTTCTGCTTGTAGTATAGCACGCTGTCGGTGCTGTACCATTGATTTAACTGCCCGTTGGTCTCGTGGTGGCGAGTATGACTGTTGAGTGCGGGGTCCTGGGTTCGACTCCCAGGTAAAAAGTATTATTAGGTTTTTCCATTAGGAATTTCTCACTAACAACCCGGAATTTGGAAGTCGGTGGTGTTACACCCCCGTGACTCGGAAATCACGTAAAACGCCGTTGGTATAAGAGTTAGGGAAGAGGGAGTGCACCTATGTTTGCGCTCACACTTGTGCACTAATATATCTCCTGCGTACTTGGCTACAGACTAGCCAAGTACGCAGGAGAGATAATATTTATATTAAGATTAGCCGCTGTGGCCGGAGTAGGTCTGGAGAATACATGCACCATTAATTTATGTTTTATCACGATAAATATAAATTAATCACGTAAATTCAGCCACGAGCAAATTAGAAACCAAATATATCCCATTAGCCCACTGCATATTCTACTTTTGTCACCCCAAAAACCGGAATAAGTTTAATTCCAATTTCATTATCAGGCACTTACAAATGTACCCTAAATGCTAAACAAATCATGCATTTACGCAATTTTATTTATTTCCCTAATAAACAACAAGATTTTCATAATCCATGCATAGATCAAGTGAAATGTCTGCGTCAGTGTACCGCGGCAGATGGTTTTAACCCCCAAACGCGACCGGACCATTTTTATCCCAATCACATATTTTTTAAGCACGCGCCCATTGTTGATTTTATAAATTATTTACATTACAACAATGGCCGATTGTAACAGTTGACTGACCGTTTAAATATTTATTGCAACCTAATTATTTTGTTAAAATAATGATACGTCCATGTTTGATCACAATGGGATTCGTGGGCTCGAAATTTGTGGTCTAATTATGGTCAGTGGTCTTTGTGGTAGCTTTAGGGTTAAATTGAAATAACAATGGTTATACGAAGAGTTAGCTTGCAAATTGTGCATATTTTGATCAACCGGTTAACGAGGGCGTAAATCTATTGCAATTTTGTATGCAAATTAGTTTTTAGTAACGGTTGTGTCTAATAATATTGTTCAATTTTACAATTATATCCTAACATAATAAGATAGAAACGCATTTATGCAATCATGACTCCATTTAATAATACTAGCCTATTAATTATCCCTCTGCAGGGCAAAGGCCTTTTGTCATACAAAAAACACGTAACATACCAACACGCCTGTATTCCCCGAAGGGTTAGGCAGAGGTGTAACAATGTACACCCACAGTTCGCCGGTATGTTTAGGTCCCATGTAATAGGGGAAAAAGTAGAACTTTAAATTTAATAATAATTACTAGACTATAATTTTTTCCTACTGAAGCTCAAAAGCTTCTCATACAGAGACGGCACGAGCTTTTAACATAATGCTTGCGCAAGGCAACCCACGATTTCAGACAAACTAATTACAATTCCACGTTTCCTCACGATGTTTTCCTTTATCGATGTCAGTGACGTCCAAGATAAACTTAGAAAGTACATAATTATGAATTGAAAAAGTTACAATTGTATTTACCCGGTATCGCTTTAACTCTTTGGCAATCACAACTCCATTTAACAATTACTTAGTTTATGATTATTCTGTTAAAGAACTTGAACTACTTAACTAACAAATACCTACCTATACACCCCATAAAATAATATAAATTAGACCCCTTGACAAAAGCGCAGTAGCCTATCAATTAGCTATTTAAATGCTACCAATAACAGCTTAGCTCTCAATAAAAATACCCCAAAACAACATATAAAAATCAATCGACCGTTTCCTATAAAACTAGGAAACGGGACCGCTGGTACGTTACGTAGTTACGCACTACAAAACATACGGACAGACAGCACGTACTAAACGATAATTTTGTATGCAAATATGCAATATCTTAAGTGGGATCAAAATACCCACCGCGCGGTTCAGGGTTAAGTACTGGTGAGGACAAAAGTGTTGAAGAAAAGCTTTAATTGTGCCTACTTATTTAATGCCTTTTTGAATAAACATGCATTACTTTATATTCTTAATTGCAACTTGTAACTGAAATATTTTATCTAAATGCGTAGATTAATTTGCCGTTTAGATGATATTGACTGTACACCGTTCCGAAAGCTTTAAGTTAAGCTTAACTGCAGGTTTTACAACAGTGAAAATCAGCAATAAAAAAAAACTGTTAGGTTTCTTTTTTGTGCTTTTTTTTCTGTCAAGGTAGAAATACAAATATTAATTGAATACAATTCATGTTTGTATTTCTAACTGTCAAAATCCTCTAACACTTCTCTACACAACAGTACTAACAAAGAACAGATGTATGTGGCATACCGGTTAATTTGTTATGCAGCAAGGGTTAGCGCATGCACAGAGGTAGCGTGCGCAGGAGTCGCGTTACCGTGACCCTAACGTGTTCCATAAGTTCTAATTTTAAATTATAGAAGAAAATTTTATTGATTTCGTAGAGAAGGATTGCAATATTTTTAAATGTAGGTTGGTGTGTCTTCTTCTTCTTCCGGCCTTATCTTTATTTGGTTGCGGCTCACCTTATCGTTCTTCTTGAAAGCTTTCATTTCTGTCATTTCTCATGGGGCAGTTCCTCGCTCGACCAGATATAGGCCTGTGACCACGCGCGTCTCTCTAGCAGAATGTGCGGTCGCAGGACCGGCCGCATATGGTGAGGTCCGCCAATGCGGTCCAATACCAGTCAGGAGCGCGGGTCATGTGTCAAGCGAATACCGGGCTCCAGAGTTATGGTAACAGGAGGAACCATGGGGTTTTAGTCGGTAAAAGTCCGACATAACTCTCCGTTTACCCCACACGGAGGGCATCCATGAAGATGTTCCCACGACAAAAAAGGTCGCCAATTGAGTATTGTTTGCCGGGTTGAAAAATTTGTTGAAAAATGTTACCGCGGCCCTTGACTACAAAGGGACATAGGAGGAACATGGATGGTTTTTGTCAGTAAGAGTCTAACACTATCTTCCGCTTCGCCCAGAGAGGTAGAAAACTGGACGATTTCCCATTTAAGGTCTTTGTGTATTGTAAGAAATTGAAATAACATTTACATACCATCACGCCTGTATTCCCAGAAGGGTTAGGCAGAGGTGTACCAATGTACACCCATAGTTCGCCGGTATGTTTTAGGCCCCATGAAATAAGGGGCGAGCCTATTGCCATTAACCGATCACAAATCCTAACTCCGAGCTGCCACTGAGAATTTCGTAGAAAAACCCAATAACACTTTTTGCTCGACCTGGGAATCGAACCCAGCACCCCATGGTCATCAGTTGCGCTTGCCACCACGAGACCAACGGGGCAGTTTGAAATAAATCTTATAACAAATGAATTCATATATAAATAATACTACTAGTCAAACAAACGCCAGTATTGTTTCAGTTGTTTTACAATGCAAATGAACATGTCTGTTATTGTTCAGTAGGATGGAGCCGCGAGACGTATCCCGGCCACTGTAGATACGGGCCTGTGGACGGTGAGCAATGGGTAGCTCACCGTCCTTACGTGGCATAACGACAGGCCGTGTCGACGGCGCGTTCGTGTTCCACGCGCGCCTCAAAGAGATGTCAGCAAAGGGAAGGGGCCACTGAGGGCCGATGCCTGCCGGGGCTGCGGGTTGTTCGTATGAGATACCGCGCCCCCGGAACGCAAAGGGCACAAGAAGGAACATGGGTAGGTTTTAGTCAGTAAAAGTCTGACACTCCCTCCCGCCCCGCCCAGGGCCGGAGAAGTTATTTGATGATTTCCCACCACCCAAAAAAAAACAAAGTTGTTCTGTTGGACAGACATGCTTACAATGTGCTGCTCCAGCAGACGCTGCCTTCCTGTCTGCCATGTACACTGAGTCTAACAGTAATAATCACGACACATACCTACTACATACATGTATGTTTTAACTAGCTTTTGTTAGCGAATTCGTCCGCGTAAAAATCGGTTATCCATGCTATTAAAATTATAAAATTATAATTATAACTGCCTCGGTAGCCTAGTGGTCCTAAACGGGACTGCTACGTTAGAGGACTTGGGTTTGATTCACAGGTCAAGCAAAGTGTTATTGGGTTTTTCTAGGAAATTCTCCCGGTTAATGGCAATAGGCTCGCCCCCTACTACATAGGACCTAAACATAACGGCGAACTGTGGGTGTACATTGTTACACCTCTGCCTAACCCTTCGGGGAATACAGGCGTGATGGTATGTTATGTTTAAAATTATAAACGTGAAATTAACTCTGTCTGTTAAGCTTTCAGGATCAAACCAATGAACCGATTTTGATGAAATTTGGTTAGGTGTAAGTTTGCACCCCAAGAAAAGGCATAGGCTACTTTTTATTAATATGAAAATAATTGGTTAATTAATAAGGCAACGCTAATACACATACCATCACGCCTATATTCCCTGAAGGGTTAGGCAGAGGCTAATACATATTTTTAATTATTATGTATGTAATGCATGTTTAAATATGTATTGTTTTGACTCAATTGTCACTAAATATTTGCACGACTTGGTGTATGTCGAATATGTGAACTCTAAATTTGTCGTCATCATCAATCACCATGTATAACCTATATTCTAGCAAATAAAGCATTCATTCATTCATTCATTCATTCTGCAAATTTATCAGCGTCAGCGATAACCGACATTTAAGCGACCAAAGTCGAGGGCAAAACCTAGTATGTTCTAACCAGCCTTTGTCTGCGTGAATATCGGTTATCGTCTATAAAATTGGCCCATGTACTTTCTTGGGTTGCAAGATTACTTCGTGCCAAATTTTATCGAAATCGGTTCAGTGGTTTGGTCAGATAAATAGATAAGAGTTACTTTCGCATTTATAATAGAAGTATGGATTAGTATGATGTAGCTATTACAAAGAGAAGTGCAATTGAAAAAAAAAATTTAAGTAAACGAAAGTGTCAAAAATATCTCTAATTTACCAACATTTTTCGACATTGCGACTGCTACGCTAGAGGTCTTGGGTTCGATTCCCAGGTCGAGCAAAAAGTGTTATTGGGTTTTTCTATGAAATTTTCAGTAGCAGCTCGGAGTTAGGATTTGTGCCCGGTTAATGGCAATAGGCTTGCCCCCTATTACATGGGACATACCGGCGAACTGTGGGTGTACATTGTTACACCTCTGCCAAACCCTTCGGGGAATACAGGCGTGATGGTATGTTATGTTTTCGACATTGATTGTCGCTGAGATGAGTTTGCTACTAAATTTTTCGCAACACAGTCAGTTCAGTCAGCCATTTGCCTGATTGCCCAGCCAACCTGTATGCAACCCCCACGTCGTCATCCATATTTGAAACGCATTCCTCTGCTGTCCGAAGCCGGGGTAAAACAACAAATGCCCTATAACTCATTGTAGCATTCCGCGCAAATATACCAACCTCATTAATATTTATTCGGTTGAGCTCGGGTACATTCGCGTATCCTCGTAAATGCTCGTTAATATTCCAGAATCGCCCTTCGTCACGCATCATTTGATAATGGACATTGTACATCTGTTTTTGCCTTTTGATTTATGCCATCCTGCAGTTGGATTATTCTGTAAAAGTATCCATTGGTGAGGTGAGCATGAGGTGTGCTGACAATCGATCTACCTCTCTGATACCCCCTGTTAATTTTATTACTAGGTAGTTAGCAAGGAACAAGAATATTGTAATCAAGATTTTGTAAAAACCAATTTGAAAAGAGTGTCCATGGAGTTTCTTGCTCGTTCTTCTCCATAGAGACCTACGTTTTGGAACGAGCAACTAGCTTCAACTTTTTGTATGAGTAACTTCTTGACAATTCAAAAGTGCCTGTAAATGGTCTAATTGAAATAAATGTTTTGACTTTGACTTTGACAATCAAGCTCTCTGATAGACTGCAGTGATCCTCTAGTAAGTCTAGTCAAACTGTCGTCTTCAATAATACACCTTTCAAACAAAAATAACTAAATCAAAATCGGTTCGTGCGTTCGGGAGCTACGATGCCACACACAGACACGTCAAACTTATAACACCCCGCCGATTTTGCGTCGGGGGTTAAACATAGAATTAGTGTGAAAATCGAATTACAAAAACTACGTAACCAAACAAGATATTCATTAATTTCTAAGTTTATCACTGACATCGATGCAGTGGGAATTGTCCCATTGCAGGGCAAAGGCCTCCTCTCATACAGAGTACGCTGGTATTATTGAATACCAGCCTACTAGCCACCATAGTAGGCTGGTATTCAATAATACCAGCCTTCTATGGTATATTTCAAAAACAACACTCCTGACCAACTTATGCTTTTATTTTTGAGATGGGTAAGCTAGGTCAGAGGTGACACAGACTAAAGTCGCCCGATCGAGTGAGCTTACCTAAAAGAAGTTCTATCTTACTTTGAAGAGATTAGGGTTGAATGCGTTCGGAAATACAGACGCAGGTAGAGAGTTCCAATCCTTTGCTGTGCGCAATATAAAATGCCATTGGAAACGCTTAACGCTTAACGCTTGAACGTGGACGAGGCGAAAGAAGTATGTAAGGATCGTAGCAGGTGGCATTCTGTAGTTTCTGCTTACCCCCATAGGAAAAAGGCGTGAGTTTATGTATGGTATGTATGTATGAAACGCTTAAGCGAGTGCTAACTTAAGGTGCGTCTAGATGTCCGATTGTGGGTCCATTCGTTATGGGTAACTGCCTCGGTTGCCTAGTGGTCCTAAGCGCGACTGCTACGCTAGAGGTCTTGGGTTCGATTCCCAGCTCGAGCAAAACGTGTTATTGGGTTTTTCTATGAAATTCTCAGTAGCAGGTCGGAGTTAGGATTTGTGCCCGGTTAATGGTAATAGGCTCGCCCCCAATTAGATGGGACCTTAACATACCGGCGAACTGTGGGTGTACATTGTTACACCTCTGCCAAACCCTTCGGGGAATACAGGCGTGATGGTATGTATAGTTATGGGTAATAGGCCAATAAAACGTTACTTCGAACTAAAATGGGTACATTTTAAACCCATTACGTAACCAGCAGATGGGTGTCCCTCAATTTTAAACTACAAAACTAATTTATCATGTTCAGGGTCTGTGGCATACCCTAAAAAGTAATTAAAGGGTATCGCCGATGACTTTATCTTATCTGGGGGATATCAAGACAATTAATAATTACTTACGGAACCGTTCGACGCTCACGTGTGAACCCTGGCGTGGAGTAGGTGAGGACTGGATAAGAAATATGACGCAGTCTTTAAGTCGGGTGGTAAGAACAGAAATCACTATATTGTTTGTTCAGAAAAAAAAAACAAAAAACATATGGATGTTTTTCTGTTCTTAGAATTAATTGAAATGTTGATTTATTGGCTTCAAACAAAAAAATATTGTTTTCTCACAAAAATTAAAATCAGAACTGCATTTATTTATACATTTCCATAATAGAAAAAAACAGTCACCGCTTTCTTACCATAAATTTATTTCTTATCCACAACCATCGAATCTTAGTCCCCCGACCAGTTTCAATTAGTGTAAGCACACACTGAACAACATTCCTATGGTCACCCTTAACTTAAGCAACCACCATGCAACCCCTTCGTCTATGCTTCATAGACAATGTCATAGACTGAT
This sequence comes from Caradrina kadenii, assembly GCA_947462355.1. Taxonomy (NCBI): domain Eukaryota; kingdom Metazoa; phylum Arthropoda; class Insecta; order Lepidoptera; family Noctuidae; genus Caradrina; species Caradrina kadenii. The sequence goes on from OX381674.1 coordinate 1,929,367, forward strand.
AGACATAGCGTCGTGTAATGGGGTCTTAGTAATTCCCATCTGGTGGAATTATTATGTTGTTGGTATAATTATATTTATTAGATAGTTTTGTTATGAAATTGGTGTATTTAAAGGCTTTTGGTGAAGCGGATAATTTGCATTCGTGTTAGTACCATAGCTTATTTTGATTCTAATTTTTTATGCCTGAACTGCCTCGGTAGCCTAGTGGTCCTAAGCGCGACTGCTACGCTAGAGGTCTTGGGTTCGATTCCCAGGTCGAGCAAAAAGCGTTATTGGGTTTTTCTATGAAATTCTCAGTAGCAGCTCGGAGTTAGGATTTGTGCCCGGTTAATGGCAATAGGCTCGCCCCCTATTACATGGGACCTATACATACCGGCGAACTGTGGGTGTACATTGTTACACCTCTGCCTCACCCTTCGGGGAATACAGGCGTGATGGTGTGTTATGTAATTTTTTATCTCATTTTACTTTTTGAATTATTTTATTTTAATTGTAACTTAAATTAATTTTTAATGTTTTTATTTAAATTTATTTTTTTTATCTTATTTTACATTTTGAATTGTTTTATTTTATTTTAATTTAATTTGTGAAGTTTTAATTGCACTATTATAGATCATGTTGTCTGAAATAAATTAATTTTATTTATTTATAGCTGAAATGCGTTAACTTTTGTCATTTTCAGTAGCAATGTTAGGTATTCACCAGATCGATTTTCGTTACGGCAGCTAATCCGAATGGAGACTAGCCAAGTACCCAGGAGATATTATAGTGCCCAAGTGTGTGCGGAAACACAGGTGGACTCCCTCCTCCCTATCTCTTATAGTCCGATGAATGTGTTAGTAGCACTAGGGAACGTCTAATTATAATGCCTTAATATTGTACTGTTGGAATTCGAGGTCATTAAGCCATAAGCCTGCAGTTTCACTTAAGGTTAGCTAAGCTACCTTGCTAAAGCTGTGTCTGATTTACACCAATAGAATTGCTTAATTTTCAAACCCAAAAATAATGAAGCAATCTTATTGGTGTAAATCAGACACATCTTAGCTACGTAGCTTAGCTTAGCTCAAGTGGAACCGTGACTTGCTTGTACATCTATCACCCGCTTTGCAAGTTGATCGTATTAAGTATGTTTTTACAGGAACGTTGCTCTACACTCTAGGATCTTTTCTAGCATTTATTAGTAGGCTAAAGAAACCGCATTCAACTATCATCACTGTCTCCACTCTTGATTCTGGCTTTCAGGAGTTGCAATGATTGGGAATAGCGCAGCCCATCGCGCTGTCCAAAATAAAAATAAATTGTTTCGGAATCGAATCCAAGATACGCAGTGCATTAGCCAACCCTGCCTTCAAGGTTATCCTACTTCCTACTAATATTATAAATGCGAAAGTTTGTGAGGATGGATGGATGTTGGTTACTCTTTCACGCTTAAGCGGTTGAACGGATCTGGATGAAATTTGGCATTGAGATAGATTGTAGTGTGGAATAAAACATAGGTTATTTTTTATCCCGGAGAAATGTACGGCTCCCATTGGATAATATATGAACTTTGACGCGGACAAAGTCGCGGACAGAACCTAGTAAGGCATAACTATCAACATAGCAAACCAAATCCAGTTTCGTACCTTTAAACCAAGTTGATTGATTATTCAACTCATTGTCAAAGTTTGGCAGCTTACCCCACATCAAAAGCCATGACCAGCAAACTCGAACACAGAATAAAGGATTTTCCAAAAATATTTTGGTACCCAAAATCTCAATTGTCGTATTTCTAACGACAATAGGATATTCGCCCGCAGGGCTCAGCTAAGCCACGCTGACCATAGAGTTAGAAATCTTGTAGAAGCGACGTTGACTATTTGTTAAGTGTAATGGTCATGTTTGTCTTGGTTGTGTAGAGCAGTATTGCCATGTTATCTCTCCACCACCTTTGGTTGACTGGTAGAGAATGCCTAAGGCATTAAGTCCGCCTTTGTACTTTTTAACCCCCGACGCAAAAACGACGGGTTAAGTTTGACGTGTCTGTGAGTGTGTCTGTCTGTCTGTGTCGTCGTAGCTCCCGAACGCATGAACCGATTTTGATTTTGTTTGTTTGTGTTTGAAAGGTGAATTAGTCGGGAGTGTTCGTAGCTATGTTTGATGGAAATCGGTTCAGTGAGGTTCGAAGAGGATGCTGGTTCGATATTGGGCAAATATCAATATGACTAATTCAATTCATACTGGTATGCTTTTTAAGTTTATGATAGATATCGATGGGAAAGCATTGTAGGGAAACCTGGATTTATAATCTACACTAATATTATAAAGAGGAAAGATTTGTATTTTTGTGTGCGTGTATGTTTGTAACGAATAGGCTCCGAAACTATTGAACCGATTTTAACAATTTTTTCACCATTAAATAACTACATTATTCCCGAGTAACATAGGCTATATACCATCACGCTACAGCCCACGGGAGCCGAGCAGTAACGAAAGACGTAACTTAACGCGGGTGAAATAAGCCACGCGGACGAAGTTGCGCGCAGGCCGTCTAGTAGAATATAAATCTGAAACCGCCAATTTACCTTGAGGAAGAGTGATGGTCAATGCTCCTGCCTTCTCTGTATAATATAGATAAAATAATAAGCTAGAATTATTTTACGTTTACAAAATTTTGCAATGAAACTAGGCATTTTAAACGTCCGCACCACGGTTCACTTCTACACATTCTCATACTCTATGCCCCATCCCAGTAGGGGGCGCAGTGTATTGTCCTGACAATGCAATATCATCATACTGTTTACATAAAGGGTATGGATAGAATCATAAGCCATAGAATAGTGATAAGTGGTTATAATGATTGTCATTGGTATAGCCTGAGGGCGTGACGGATTAGTGAGTATTGCCCGTATGAATTTAAGTGTGCCAGTGGTCAGGGAATGAATGTGATTGGCTATTTTTGTTGTTCGTTTTTGGGAGTTGAATATTTCCATATTTGTAGAGTTGTGTGAACACAATGCAGATGCTACAACCAAATGAGTACATGGATTTATACTGAACCAGCTTTTGCTCGCGACTTTGTCCTCGTGAATTTTATGGATCCTTAATTAATTTGAATATAAAATATAGCCCATGTTACTTGTTGATAATATAGCTTTCCAAAGGTGAAAGAATTCTTAACACCGGTTAAGTAGTTTTTTGAGTTTATTTATTACAAACAAAAATACAAACCTTTTCTCTTTACAATATTAGTTTAGACTACTTGTTGCCCGCGACTTCGCTTGCGTTCACTATGTTATTGGTTTCAATTTTGTTTTCGCATAACCCTCTTTTTTTTAATTAAAGTAAATAGAAAATTTAAAATAAAAATAGACTAAGTTACTGCTTATAACATAAGCTATCTGTGAGTGAAAGTCCCGTCAAAATCGGTCTAGCCGTTTCGGAGATAAGCTGGAACAAACAGACAGACCAAAATAGTTTTTTAATGTTAGTACCGTATATACTTTCATATGCATTTAGTGAAAAGCTTGTAACTTGAAATTACAAACAGACCCTTCAATTTTATTTGTTGTACAGATTATGGCAAATTGCCAAATTGTACCTAATTCTGTTCCTCAGATTGGCCCTGAAAGAGACACACAAACATACGTCTATAATAGTAGGTAAGGATAGTAGGTTATTTTTTTACGGATATATCAGACTTTTTCTGACTAAACCCACCTATGTTCCTTCTGGTGCCCTTTGCGTTCTGGGGGCGCGGTATCTCTTACGAACAACCCGCAGCCCTGACAGGCATCGGCCCTGACTGGCCCCTTTTAAAATTGCTGACATCTCTTTGAGGCGCGCGTGGAACACGAACGCGCCGTCGTCACGGCCTGTCGTTATCCAACGTACGGACAGTGAGCTACCCATTGCTCAAGGATACTAGGATAGGATTCTGATTTTAGCTAACAAAATCAATGTATAGTGAACGTATCTCAATAGACTGTTCTGCTCACCCACTTTCATCTATAAGCCGTTAAGCTTGAATAAACAAATAGTTAGTCATCCGTGAAGGATGTTCATGTACCGGAAACACGAACTACAGAAAATACGGATTAACATACTGTAAGAAGGTGCCTTATTAGCTACTAAGGGTTCCGTTTTTTACTTTTTGATTAGATGAGAATTGTGTGACGTGCTTGAAAAAACATTTCTCAAAGTTTCATGAAAACACTTCGTTATTTCATACAAATTCAGGTAGGTAGTGATGCTAGTGATTTTTAACACGAATCAATCATCATCTGCTTAGCCTTTTCCCAACTATGTTGGGGTCGGCTTCCAGTCTAACCGGATGCAGCTGAATACCAGTGTTTTACACGGAGCGACTGCCTATCTGACCTCCACAACTCAGCTACTGGGCAACACGATAATTTTGGTAAGACTGGTTGTCAGACTTTCTGGCTTTTGACAATCCGTAACGACTGCCAAAGATCTACGACGGGACCTACGGCTTTACGTGCTTTCCAAGGCACGGGGGTGTCACACCACCAACTTTCCAACTCCGGGCTGTGAAATTTCTAATGGATTTTTTTTTGTAATTTTCTAGTTCGAACTAGCCATCTTGCCGCTGGGTTTACGCAGATGAGGCGATGCAACCGCACAAACACAGTAATACAGTCGCGCGACACTACCTACCGCATACGCAACGGGGTGATTCTGTTTCTTGAAAGAAGTTTCTGTTTCTTGTTAATATTTGATAGTATTTCAGAATAAGTACATTATTCTGAAATACTATCAAATATTAACAATTACAAAACCACGACCAGGTGTCCTAATTTTATTTAATTATTTATGTCGTATATGGCAACATCCTGAAAGTTGAAGAGGATGCAACGACACCTTGTTTAATTAAACCAACATTGTTTTTAACCCCCGACGCAAAAAAACGATTTGTTGCAAGTTTGACGTGTCTCTGTGTGTGTGTGTGTCTGTAGCATTGTAGCTCGGGAGCTACAATGCTACAGACACACACACACACACACAATCGGTTCATGCGTTCGGGAACGCATGAACCGATTTTGATTTTGTTTTTTTAGTTTGAAAGGTGAATTAGTCGGAAGTTTTCTTAGTTATGTTTGATGGAAATCGGTTTAGCGGTTTCAAAGTAATCAGCTCTTTTGTTAGCTGCGGTAGGGATTTCTATTCTTCTGTCCCCCGAAAGAAGAATAGAAATCCCTAGAATACTTGAAACATTTCATTTTGTGTTTCAATTATTTAACACCACACACACGGGACCCTAAAAAGTGAAACACTGCCGTCATTGTCATTTTGATCCCCTAAAAATAATCGCCCCTGAATGCATAGTCACGTATTTAAAAAAAAAATTGTCTATGATCGGCGCCTCATTATCTCTCTATAATGCTAAGCTATGGTCTATTGTCAAAAATGGCGGTAAACAAAGATTATAGAGGTAATAAAAAAGAGGGTAGTTATAGATACGTAAGGATTAAAATTAATCTTTTACAGTCAAGCGTTTTGCAAATATTTTTGGGACTAAGTGGTATTAAATTTTAGTTTTCATAGCCCCCCCTCTCGGAGTTTTATAACTGTTTATTTGACAGGGATTATATTGTTTAAAAAAAGCTTCTGATTATACCTAAAATAATAAAAGACTAGCTTCTGCCAGGGATTCATTGGCGTATTATTTTTTTTTAACAAAAGTCAATGCATTTATTTCAATTACATCATTTACAGACACTTTTGAATTGTCAAGAAGTTACAGTTTAAGGTTGAAGCTAGTTGCTCGATTCAAAACGTAGTTCTTTATGGAGAAGAACGAGCAAGAAACTCCATGGACACTCTTTTCTTCCAATTTGGTTTTTACAAAATCTTGGTTACAATGTTCTTGTTGCTTCTATATGTGAAAACAATGAAGATGAATATAAAACAATAAAAAATAATAAAAATACATAACACCATCACGCCTTTATTCCCCGAACGGTTACGCAGAGATTTTCAAAATCAGTTAATAATTGACGGAGTATAAAGTATAAAAAAAATTGATAACTTCTCCTTTTTCCAAGTCGGATAAAAATCTATACCTATATTTGATTCATATTACGCCACCATTTACACCTTGCAAATCATCACAAAGTACATAAAGATTTGCCGACGTCACTTTTTGATCGAATTCAATTCGGACAATGTCTGCATAATATTTCGTTTAAGTAATGACGTGATGATGACGATGGTGGTGTAACCACAACGTGACTACGTAACATTTACGTATAGTAGTCGCCGACGCTGCACGCGATTGGTTCGCCAGTAGGACCGATCGCGTAGAACGTCGGCGCCTCGAAGAACCCTGAAAAGAACCCAAAATCTCAAAAATTAACTTGACATTTGTGCTCACGACTCGTGGGGACTACTATATCTACCTAACTGGTTCTGAAGTGCATTCAAATAACTAATCAATTGCAGTTAAAAATGACGTCTATTCATACCAGTATTACTTCTTTGTTTGTTGTATTAGCGAACTGCTCCGGCCTCGCACGAGCGTACCGATTTTTCTGGTGTATTTTTCATAGATTTTCTCTCATATAAACCTTGTCCGGGTATTTATGAACACATCAAGAAAACAATGAACCGAATCGGTCCAGCCGTTCTCGAGTTTTGCGCTTAGCAACTTTTGCCATTCATTTTTATTTGAATAGATTTTTTAAGTGGAATATCGTGGTAGCCCACTGGTTCAGGCGTCTGCTTGTCATGTATAAGGAGCATACTTATTAAATAACCACTGTGTTCACTAGGTTATGGGCTACACGAAAAGTTAAAACCTCATACCTACACAAAAATAAACCAATTTTAGTACAACGCCATCTAGGAGCTTTTCTTGTAACTATTGAAATAAAGTCATTGACATGCACGCTCATTGTTCACGACGTTCGTGGCTTCATGCGTCTGTATGAGGCGCTTTAGTAGTTCCAATTAACAGCCAGAGATGTCGCTATTTTAAAACAGAATAAAATAAATAATACAGAGTAGCCGGTGATTTGTATTACCTAACAACAATCCAAAACATACCTAAATTCAGAATTACAATTATGGCGAGACTACACAAACGGCAAAATATTTAAAATACATTTAGGTACTTAGCTACTTATTTCGGTGTCTTTTAGTTAAATTGACCTCAACTAAAACAAGCCACGTCCAGATCCATATTAATCTACACTAATATATTATAAAGCTGAAGACTTTGTTCGTTTGTTTGGTTGAACGCGCTACTCTCAGGAACTACTGGTTATAATTGTAAAAATCTTTTTGTGTTGGATAGTTCATTTATCGAGGAAGGCTATAGGCTATATAACATCACGCTACGACCAATAGGTGCTGTGCAGTAACCAAAAACGTAACTTAATGAGGGAGAAAAATGAGCAAAAGCTAGTATTAAATATGCGAAAATAGCTCTGTCTGTCTGTTACGCCTTCCCAACTAAACCACTGAACCGATTTTGATGCAATTTGTTAAGGGGTAAGTTTGAACCCCAAGAACGGACGTAGGTTACTTTTTATTTCTCGATTTCTTCTGCGTCTGCGATTTATTTACGCGAACGATGTCGCGGGTCAAAGCTAGTTTTAAACCCTCGACGCGAAAACGACGGGGTGTTATAAGTTTGACGTGTCTGTGTGTGTGTGTCTGTCTGTGGCATCGTAGCTCCCGAACGCATGCACCGATTTTGATTTTGTTTTTTTGTTTGAAAGGTGAGTTTGAAAGGAAATCGGTTCAGTGGTTTTAAAGTTATCAGCTCTTTTGTTAGTAGGTATTTTTATTCTTCTGTCGGGGGTTACTTAAAATTTTTATTTTTTTAATAAAAACAAAATAGTTGTACCTGCCCACCTAAGTAGGTACACATCACTCATCATCTGGACGTCTCATTTTTCAAAGTCACACAAACATTATTTAATTAGAGAGCCGTAATCACAGGTAATTATATTAATAATCCCGACATCAAGCCGACGATTAGTGATGACAAACGAGCCTCGTTTACAGAACGTGATGTGCGGTACGGCATGAGTGACAGACACACAAAATGGATGCCGTAATCAAAATGGACGCGAAAATAATTGTTATTAATGGTGGTGAGTATTTTTGTAAATATCACGGTGTTTTGAAATTTGGGATGGGCTCGTAAGTAAATGGCGATGGTGCATTGATTTTCAAACATTTTTACAATTGTTTAGTATTTTTTCTGACGAATGTTTGTCACCAATTTTTGTCTTTGGTTACTGCTCCGCACCTATTGGTCCTTCTTCGATAAATTAACTATCCAACACAAAGAAAATTTTTAAATTCGGGTCAGTAGTTCCTAAGATCTAACCAAACAAACAAGCTCTACAGATTTATATGTAATATTGGTATAGATGTCAACTATACTTAAATATCCATACTTATACCAATTTTTATCACATCATTTCATGCGAATGTTCCTCTGTCTGTCACGCTTTCATGACTAAACCACTGAACCGATTTTGATATAATTTAATACTTGACATTTACGCGGACGAAATCGCGGGAAATAGCTAGTAGGAAATATTACAGTGCCTTTTCTGTCGCTCCCATAGTCCGATGGGACGGCAATCCGACACGAATTGGGCGAGATCACATATTGAAGGACATGGATGTCCCACGATGGAGCCGCATGATACCATGGCCCATGCTAACAGAGGAGACCTGTGTCCTACCAGCGCTAATATTATCGACAGATAATTTTATACCTGGTTTACCGATGGTGGATTAACCACATCAATAAGTAGATCAGTAGTACGGACGACTACATATCAAGCAATACAATCCAATATATGCTGATCTCTTATTGTTTAGAATATCCATACAATGAGAGATCAACATAAACTGAAAATGTATAGCTTCATATGTCGTGTGTAGTACCTACTGAATATACTTGGTAAGTATATAAAACATAGTCGCTTCCCGCCGTCTGTACGCTTGAATCTTACAAACAACACAACGGATTTTAATGCGGTTTTCCTCAATAGATAGAGTGATTCAGAGGAGGGTTTCCACATATAAAACATCACGCTGCGACCAACGGGAGCGAAGGAGAGACCAAAGATCAGCTGTATACATAACTTATCTTGGACACATTGTCTATGGTTATAGAAGAAACTCTTCTTGTCTATGGCTCACATTAAAGTAACTACAAAAGTACTTACCGAAACAGTAATAAAGAAGTACGTACCCGATTATCTTCGTAGATCGTGTGTCGTGTATGCTGCGCCTGCGCACACTCGTAATCACGTCATAAGACACGACGCCGTGGGAACACATTGAGAGTAACTTGTTTTATAATATACACACATTGTTTTAACGTCAGAAGCTTGGGAATCAATGTGTGGAGAAAGTAGGTATTTTAGAAGGACTAAGAATACACATACACACACATACCATCACGCCTGTGTTCTCTGAAGGGTTAGGCAGAGGTGTACCAATGTACACCCACAGTTCACCGGTATGTTTGAGGTCCCATGTAATAGGGGGCGAGTCTATTGTCATTAACCGGGCACAAATCCTAACTCCGAGCAGCTGCTGAGAATTTCATAGAAAAATCCAATAATACTTTGGTCGACCTGGGAATCGAAACCAATTGATCTTTAAACTGCCTCGTTAGCCTAGTGGTTCTAAGCGCGACTGCTACGCTAGAGGTCTTGGGTTCGATCCCCAGGTCGAGCAAAATGTTATTGGAGTTTTCTTTGAAATTCTCAGCAGCTGCTCGGAGTTAGGATTTGTGCCCGGTTAATGGCAATAGGCTCGCCCCCTATTACATAGGACCTAAACATACCAGCGAGCTGTGGGTGTACATTGGTACACCTCTGCCTAACCCTTCGAGGAATACATGCGTGATGGTATGTTATGTAGATTATTCGTCTTCAATATTGGAAGATGAATCGATACTAGTTAACTGATGTCTCTAATATACAAGAAATTACTATTACAAAGGAATGTCAAAAAAATACAAAAAAAAATAATACAAAGATCAAAGTCCCGACACAGGACGTCATACCCTTAGGTCATTCTTAACCCCTCCTGTCCCTCCCACAGACGAGAGTGACCCATTAAGCCATTCCCTACATTCCTAGTGGATTACAAAAGAAATTACGTGAACGCAGCCAATCTGTGTAATGACCGCAAAGATGATAGGATCCTGACATTAATGTGATGAAACTTCATGGAACACACACAACGTGGCAAGGATTTTTAATTTTTCCAGAAGGGACATTTAACATCAAAACTTGTTATTATATGGAGATTTATGCCTAGCTCTTTTTTCGGCTGTTTCTGTTGACAAGTATTAGTTTTCTATAGCTAAATAGTTATAAAATTCAAAAGAAAAGGCTCACTACCGCAGCTAATAAAAGAGCTGATAACCTCGGAACGGCTAAACTGATTTTCGTAAAACATACCTAAGAACCATCGCTAGTAAACCTGCTTTTTAATAACAAAAACCGGTTCAATCGGTTCACCCGCTTAAGAGCTAAGGTGCCATAGACAGACACACAGGCACGTCAAACTTCAACACTCTTCTTGAGTCCGGGGTTAAAAGATGACTGAAATGAAACAAATGACAGCCAATAAATAAACGTTTCTTGGCGCGTACTTTACCTAACCATTATTCGTGTCTTAGTCGCACAACTGTCAAACTACGATTACAAGACAGAGACGTGAACATAGCTTCTTTTTCCGAATGGGAAACCATGACATGACTTCCTCCGCTCTTAGTGTCACTGTTACTTACAAAAACCCACCCATGTTGCTTCTTGTGCCCTTTGCGTGCCGGGGGCGCGGTATCTCTTACGAATAACCCGCAGCCCCGGCAGGCATGGGCCCTGCGTGGCCCCTTCTAAAATTGCTGACATCTTTTTGAATCGCGCGTGGAACACGGACGCCCCGTCGACACGGCCTGACGTTTTACAACGTACGGACAGTGAGCTACCCATTGCTCAGCGTCCACAGGCCCGTGACCGTCCACAGGACCGCGGAGTGAACATAGCTAAGACAAAGTACGTAATAAGTAGGTAAAAAACGAACTTCGTACGAAGTTCACTTAACTTATAACAGTGAACTTCCTTTGCTTTCTGATCCGGTTCCACAGAAAACTCATCTTCAAGTTTGAATGTGCCGACACTATTTAATTGGCAGACCACGGAAGAGAGAAACATATTTGCAAGGAGTAGGAGTACCTACCAATTACACTACAACATACCATCACGCCTGTATTGCTCGATGCGTTAGGGTAGAGGTGTATCGATGTACACCCACAGTTCGCCGGTATGTTTTAGGTCCCATGTCATAGGTGGCGAGCCTATTGCTATTAACCGGGCAAAAATCCTAACTCTGAGCTGCTACTGTCAATTATTGTTCGACCTGGGAATCGAACCCAAGACTTCTAGCGTACCAGGCGCGCTTAGGACCACTTAGGCTAGCTAATGAGGCAGTTAAGCAATTAGAAAATAGCAAATAATCCTTTTAATCTCTGATCAGATTAATTACGTCCTCAATGAAGCTCCAACGATATAGGCATAAAACAAATCACCTCTATCGTCCACTCTCTCAATGATTTCTTCTAAGACAATGCACCCATCGAATTACTCCAAAATTACATTAGACAATACTGACCTTTATTTCCCAAACACTACAATTCAGAATCCTATGATAGAGCATTGGAATGGTAATTTTTATTTTTTCCCATAAAAGGAGAATTTAGCAGCGTTATAAAATTGATTGTGTGAAGACAATTCATTTGATGGTGCTGGCGCAGATGTATTTAGCTAATGAGGCGTATGATGACGTCACCAATGACGTAATAAAATGATCATCAACATCTGCCCTTGATGATGATGATGATGATGGAAATTCTTTTAATAATTGGACGATCACAGTCATTTAACACCTAATCTGAAATAAGTAGTGATGTACATTTTTTTACTTCAATTAGACCATTAAAAGGCTCTTTTAAACGTCATTTACAAGAGAAAGGAATTTAATCTTGCTCTTTCCAAAAAGTAGTTTCGTGTCGAGAAGAATTTACGGGCAAAAATGAGAAACTCAATACTTTTCTACTTGTTTCTGTGCCTATCAAATCATCAGAATGCTACAGGACGTCTCTTTTAATGTTTTTAAATCAATTTCATTTTTAGATCTCGAAAAAACTTTTTTTTTTTACTAGGCTGTAATGTCCCACTTCTGGGCAAAGGCCCCCCGATGTAGCTTTACAATAATTTGAAAAAAAAAAATCCCTGGTTTTCTTTACCGTTTAATTTTTTGTCTAGGTATGCAAGGTATGTACTTAATTGAAGCCACCCGAAAATGAACGAGGAAGTATCATAGAGAATTATACATATTTATACAAAGCTTGGATATGGATTATTTACATCGTTTTCAAGAACTGTTCAAACTTAAAAGAACAGAACAACTATTATTTTTTGTAAAAGAGCTCATTGTTTGAAGTCAAACAAGCACTCATAGGCTTATGTTAGGGTTGCCACCTTTTATTAGCAAGAATAAAGTATTTTTTCATTTTGATATAACAAAAACACAAAATTAAAAATTTTAAGTAACCCCCGACAGAAAAATAAAAATCCCTAGCGCAACTAACAAAAGAGCTGATAACTTTGAAACCAAACATAGCTAAGAACACTCCCGACTAATATACCTTTCAAACAAAAAAAACTAAATCAAAATCGGTTCAAGCGTTCGGGAGCTACGATGTCACAGACAGACAGACAGACACACACACACACGTGAAACTTATAACACTCCGTCGTTTTTGCATTGGGGGTTAAAAATAAAGTACACAACATAAAAAAAGAGTGCTTATTTATTTATTTTCATTGTTTTGCAGTCCCTAGTGATTGATTGCCTATTTGAATACTATTGTAATTAACTGCCCCGTTGGTCTCGTGGTGGCAAACACGAATGTTGAGCGTGGGGTCCTGGATTCGATTCCCAGGTCGGGCAAAAAGTGTTATTGGATTTTTCCATCAGGAATTTCTCAGTAGCTGCTCGGAGTTAGGACTTGTGCCCGGTTAATGGCAATAGGTTCGCCCCCTATTACATGGGACCTAAACATACCGGCGAGCTGTGGGTGTAAATTGGTACACTACTGCCTATCCCTTCAGGGAATACAGACGTGATGGTATGTGTAATTAATTGACATTGACATTTGAATTTTACTCGACACTAGGTTTGCCATTTCACGTGTCTGCGCTAGCAAACGCTCAACATTTAACGCCATTTGTGGCTGTAGATACCAGTTTATTAAACCTCATAGTTACTGATAACTAGTACCAAGCCTGTAACAATCAGTTATACGTAGTATTTTACCGTACTTTATTGGTGTCGTAGTATATAAAGTTATTAGTTGCCGTAGTTTTGACGGCACGGTTGGCGCAGTGGCTGAGCGTTTGGCTGCTGCGCTGCGTGTCGCGAGTTTAATTCCCGCACGGAACAAATATTTGTATGGCCTACAGATAGTTGTTCCGGGTTTGGCTGCTTGTGTATGTGAGTTTATATGTTTGTAAACGCACCCACGACTCTGGAGAAATTCCTAGTGTGGGGCAACGTTTTTTTTAAAAAAAAAAAACAAAAAAGCAAAAGAAAGTACGCCTACATGAAAAAAAGAGGACAATGCTCTATTTTAGAGAGTTGGTGGTAACCCTAGCTTCTGTTAACACTATTATTGTAACTAACCGCGAACATTGGTGAGCTTGAAACTGTCCAATCTTAAATCACGCGAACAAGGGATTGATTCTTTGCGTTTAAAGGTCGGAACTTTATTGTCTTTTATGAACACATGGACCATATTTTTAACTGCCTCGGTAGCCTAGTGGTGCTAAGCATGACTGCTACGCTAGAGCTCTTTGGTTCGAGCAAAAAATTGTTATTGGGTTTTTCTATGAAATTATCAGTAACAGCTCGGAGTTAGGATTTGTGCCCGGATAATGGTAATAGGCTCGCCCCCATTACATGGGGCCTAAAACATACCGGCGGACTGTGGGTGTACATTGGTACACCTCAGCCTAACCCTCCGGGGAATACAGGCGTGATGATGGTGATGGTCATATTTTCTTCCCTCCTTTTTACACACGTACATAATTTTTACACGTACATTTTTTTTCCTACTCCTCCGCTAATCTTTTCTGATTAATTTCGTTGCGGGATCCAAGACAGTTATATCGTTTCTCCGGGACTCGTCGAGCTTCATTGTCTCGGCGCTCTTCTGGCGGTCTCCACTGTTGATTCTGGCTTACAGAAGTTGCAGTGGTTGGGAATAGTGTGGCGGGCTTGTCCTATAAAAAAAAAACGTACATAACCTTACGCCTTTTACTAATAGGGGTAGAGAGAACGCCACCTCTGCTTCGATACATACTCCTTTCGCCTCCACACGTCGACCACTCCATTTTTTTTAATCAAAAATTCAATATGAAATCAAACACCACAGTACTGTTAATAAAGACCTCTACGGACTCTTTTCTCTTTCGAAAGGATTCCATTATTCTTTCCCACAAAAGATAAACAAAGAATCACGATGTGTTCATTAATAACTGCGCGCGCGCATTGTGTAATGAGAATTAATCATGGCGGTGTGACGTAGCATTTGTTTGTTTGTATGTGCCGACAGATTATGTTTTTTTTTGGTTTTTGTTGAGCTTTTGAGCTGTATAGTTATTATTTTTTTCAACAATGATTGTATGTAAGAAGAACTTTGTAAAATCCACCACAAAAGTCGGAAGGTTACCATCACTACGTCGAAAAGATGATAGTATCCGCTTCCATCCCTCATCTATCGTGTACTGTCGAACAAAATGCATATTTGGTATACCTACATGCCAAATTATTCCTCTTTCTTCCATTTTTATTGCATGCGTCATAAGTTTTTAAGCTTATAACACACTTAAGAGAGTGAAGTAAAAAAATTAACTGCTCTGCACGCTCGCAACATTGTTTAAAAGTAATTGCAAATAAGCTGCTCGGTAGCCTAGTGGCGCTAAGTGCAACTGCTACGCTAGAGGTCTTGAGTTCGATTCCCAGGTCGAGCAAAAAGTATTATTGGGTTTTTCTATGAATTTCTCAGTAGCAGCTCGGAGTTAGGATTTGTGCCCGGTTAAGGGCAATAGGCTCGCCCCTATTACATGGGACCTAAAACATACCGGCGAACTGTGGGTGTACATTGGTACACCTCTGCCTAACCCTCCGGGGAATACAGGCGTGATGGTATGATGGTGCAAATAAACTGCCTGTATACTAAATAGTTTCTTTGCCTGTACATAACAAACAAACCTAAAACTTACCTCTTTCAACTATTACCCAACCGCAGACGTAAAATTCGAGAACACTCAAAACTAATGATTTACGTCAACCAATCGACCCACATTCATGAATCAATTCTTTGAGAAAAATTCTAATTTTTATTGCTTTGAAGCGTGTGGCAACACTATATCATCACGATGAGTTGCTAGCGGTGTTAACAGTGGTGGATCTATTCGTTCTGGTTAGAACAATGGTACTTATTGAAGAGGTTATGTGAGCGATTTTAAGTCAATACTTGGAACATTTAGTGGGTCTAGGTGGGTTTGGTGATTGTGCTTATTCTTGTGTGTGTCTGCACCAAATTTTATCAAAATCGGTTCAGTAGTCTAGCCGTGAAAGCGTAGCAAACAAATAAACAAACTTACTTTGGCATTAACCATCTCCGCCGGCGGTTACTCGTTCTTCAGTTAGACGCTTTAAAATGTCTGGTAATACCTAATAATTAATGGTTTTATCAATATCCTTAGACAGTATTAGTTCAAAGTGATATAAGGAAGATATCTTAAAGTTTCCAATACCAAGGACATAACATCATAATATTACGCCTGTATTCCCTGAAGGGTTAAGCAGAGGTGTAACAATGTACGCCCACAGTTCGCCGGCATGTTTTTAGGTCCCATGTAATAGGTGGCGAGCCTATTGCCATTAACCGGGCAGAAATCCTAACTCCGAGCTTCTACTGGAAATTTCATAGTAATACCCAATAACACTTTTTGTTCGACCTGGGAATCGAACCCAAGACCTCTAGCGTAGCAGTCGCGCTTAGGACCACTAGCCTAACGAGGCAGGTCAAGTCCTAGGAGGGCTTGGTTTTTTGCAGTTTGGCATCCGGACAAGAAATAGAAAAATCTCAATCGTCTTCGTTGAACCCAAAAAATATATACCATCACGCCTGTATTCCCCGAAGGGTTAGGCAGAGGTGTAACAATGTACACCCACAGTTCGCCGGTATATTTAGGTCCCATGTAATAAGGGGCGAGCCTATTGCCATTAACCGGGCACAAATCCTAACTCCGAGCTACTACTGAGAATTTCATAGAAAAACCCAATAACACTTTTTGCTCGACCTGGGAATCGAACCCAAGACCTCTAGCGTAGCAGTCGCGCTTAGGACCACTAGGCCACCGAGGCAGTTAACCCAAAAAAAGGTATCCCAAAAACAAATCATAATGTCTTTAAAATTAGGTTCATCTTCTTTTTTTTTTTTTTTTTCTTCGTTTTATTTGGGGCTTTTGTGCAATAAGGATATGTCGGCCCCATCATACCTTATAACAAATTATTTCACATATTTATATTTAAAAACTAGAATAAAAAATACCTACCTAAATACAAGATATTACAAACCCATAAGGCCGAATCATTGCTGAGAAACTGCTATTAATCGACATAATTTTCTGGCCGCCTCCGATTTCGGTTTTGCTAAAATGCTTTGTATCAGTCCCACATCGAATCTATTTAATATTAAGTTCACTCAGCAGCGAGTCGCGTTCAACTTTATTTCGGACACATTCCATCAGCAAATGTTGTTACATCTTAGGTTCATCTTTAAGAACAATACTTGATACAATCAAGGCATTACTTCTGACAATGTGCTTAAAAAGTATAACTACATAAGTACTTACCTCTCCGTGTCGTGGGAACTTCGGCGCGATGAAAGGCTAGAATCTACCCTCTCTTTTCCTCCTACGTAATTACGATATCCCCGTCTCTGTCACAAATTCGTGACTCTACGATTTTGCTTCGGAAACCGAGAGGCAATTTGTACTTTGCTTTTTGACAGACAATTTTTAATGAAGATATGTATCTGAGCCGAGTTTAATAGTTACTTTGGTCCAGTTTAACAAATTATGGTTGTTACTAGCTTCTGCCCGCGAGTTTGTCCGCGTAAATGTCGGTTGGGCGAATGGGTCCCTGTCAGTCAGTCAGTTTAGCAACAGTAGAGCTCTTTATAAAGGAGCTCGTCCGGAAAATACTACCACTACTACACTTATTTCTGTCGCAAGCAGCGTTGCTGTGTTATGGTCTGAAGGGTATGGGTGCCGGTGTAATTACAGGCACATGAGACATTTCAACTTTGTCTCTGGGATGGCAACGCATTTGCAAAGCCTCTGATATTGCAGATACCATGGATAGGTAGCGGTGACCACCTAACACCAGATGGGCAATCCGTGGACTTGTTTGCCATCAAATGATATCTTAAAAGTCAACGTGTTGAGCCGTCTTAAGGAATACTGTCTTTCCAGCTAACTAAGTCCTGTGGACATATGATGCACCTGAGTGTGTTCGATAGTGAGTGCATTACAATTTTATATGAGACTAGCTTCTGCTCGCGTCTTCGTCCGCGTAGTTTTGTCACCCGCATTAAGTTACGTCTTTGGTTACTGCTCCACACCTATTGGTCGTAGCGTGATGTTATAGACTATTGCCTTCCTCTATAAATTAAATATCCAACACAAAAATAATTCTAAAATTCGAACCAGTAGTTCCTGTGATTAGCGCGTTCAACCAAACAAAAAAACTCTTCAGCTTTATATTATTAGTATAGATACAGTTACTGCGCCACCTGGTGGTCACTGGGAACAATTTCTCATACAAAATTTAAACACGCTCGCAATCAAACGTGTGTCGAAGAATCTCACACTTACCACCCTGATTATTAAATTATTATCCTGCAAACCTTATCTCTTTTCTCTTGATTTTATTCCCCTTTTCATCATATCATGGTGCACAATACTTCACCATTTCGATCTAACGTGTACATTTGTGACATCCCGTTGCACGCCTGAGCAACTTGCTCACGCGCATGACATTTTATTGGGTTGGACCCATTCATGAGAACGCGTTATTTTAATATTTTGGTTCATTCATAGTATTGTAATATTGTCAAAGTGCTAGCATGAACAGTAGATCTACTATTGTTAATCCCGAAAAATATGAGCTGCGATACTAATCCTCATGTACCTAATGCATTATTTTAAGATTATTTTTAATATAAGGTGTTAATAAAACTCACTCTATCTAATGATGAAAACGCATTTAAATCCGTTGCGTAGTTTAAAATATCTAAGCGTAGAGAAGGACAGATCGATTTTGTTTTATACTATGTAGAAATGGTAGAAGAGAAAGATATTGTTGTTAAAAAAATCATAATGCCGAGCAATTTAAAATTTAAAAAAATAAATAAGACAAAAGGTAAGAACGAAAGAAAGAAACAAAAAATCCAATAAATAATAACGATAGACGCAAAGGTCACAAGAAAAAACATGGATGGGTTTTAGTCAGTAAAAGTCTGACACCCCCCCCCGCCCCGCCCAGGGCGGAGGCAGTAATTTAATGAGTTCACATCCAAAAAAAAATCCCTTTTTGGTAGATTACAGTCAATCAAAACTACTCGAACACAAATTACGGCCTTATCTGCCTTGACTGTTAAAACACAAGCGTGAAGATTTCACACCCGTTTAGAGATATCATCGCCATATACCTGCTGACATGTTGATAATCACCGGCTACTGCTCTACTAACCATTTTATATGCCACTTTTATGACTGCAGCTTACTGCACCAGCTAACTGGTGGGAAACGAGCATTACATATAGTTTATGGTCATTTGTTTATTGCCCACTCAATTGGCATGAATTATATGGCGGTACTGCTAAGGTCGAGCCAAAAGTGTTATTGGGTTTTGCTATGGAATTCTCACTAGTAGCTCGGTGTTAGGATTTGGGCCCGGTTAATGGCAATAGGCTCGCCCCCTATTACATAGGACCTAAACATACCGGCGAACTGTGGGTGTTCATTGTTACACCTCTGCCTAATCCTTCGGGGAATACAGGCGTGATGATGGTATGTATTTGGCGGGTTATTAAAAAACTTCCTGTCAATGTAGAAATCTGTTTTTTTGGTGGCCTTCGGTCTACCCAACTGGGTCTATTTAGCGTAACTACAGTGTAACTACAAATACTGTACACTTTTATTTATTTACACATCTAAGTTTATTAATAACCAAAACTCAAAAAAAATAATAATTTTTATTTATTTTTATTTTTAAGTTGACTATGTACAATTTTATAAAAGAGAATGGGGGAAGCTCTTATAGGATTAAAAAACTCATCCGCCTCGTTGTCTTTAGGACGAGTGTCCAAAAGACTGGCAGCATTGCCACTTTGCATGGCAATCTTGATTTTTTGGCACTATTTAAGGCTAGGCCTCTAGTCACGTGAGAAGTCGATCAGTCGCTTGGCGATGTCTCGAAAAACAACGACAAAAAAAAAAAATAAACGTACATAGGCCCACTTGTGCCAAAAAATTAACTCAGAGTAACTTACTAACACAATTTTAGATTACAATCACAACTAACTCGTGGTTAAAAGCTAACCTTGGTTGGAACAAGCGGGTCACAGTAGTTCATGTCATGCCATATTCATCATCATGTTCATTGTATTTTTAGGCTCGCCCCCTATTACATGGGACCTAAACACACCGGCGAACAGTGGGTGTACATTGTTACACCTCTGCCTAACCCTTCGGGTAATACAGGCGTGATGGTATGTTCATTGCCAATACATAGAATTGTCAAGATTTTTTAATGAGTACCGTAAAATTTGCTCACTCAATTTTAAGGAGATTTCTCACAATGGAACCCCACACCATGGCCACCTCGATGCGGAAAAAATACCATTTTTTTTTATTGTGTAATAATATTTAAATAAAGAAAATGGTAAACAACCTTATATTTCAATCATAGTACATTCATACCCGTGACAAACAAACCTAATGACAGGTTGTGTCTTGTCATCTCGTGATACCTCGTGAGTGAGCACAGTAATGAGCCACTTCCCTTAGACACTGTTATAACTTGAGGGGATAAGAGGTACTGCTGCAATGTTGTATTCTGATAGAGAAAATTCTTGTAATAATACTAGTTTATTATCGTCCCCATGCAGGGCAAAGGCCTCTTTTAATACAGATAGCATGAGGATTGCTCAGTACACATCGTAAGTCCAGGTTTCCTCACGATGTTTTCCTTCACCGATGTCAGTGATGTCCAAGATAAACTTAGAAAAAGTCACATTGGTACAGTAGCCGCCAAGAGTCGTGAGCACAAACGTCAAGTTCATTTTGGGTTTTTGGGAATTTTGGGTTTTTTTGCGCGCGATTAGTCCGTCTGTTGGAACCGAAAAACTCAAAAATTAACTTGACGTTAATTGTGGTCACGATTCGTGGCGACTGCTATACTTGCCCGTACACGTATGCTTTCATGCTTTTATTGACCTTTATAAATAAAAAATATTATTATAAGCTTATAATTCCAAGTCCAGGTTTCCTCACGATGCCCAAAACTTTGGAAGTACATATTTATTAAAAGTCACATTGGTACTTGCCCGGATTTGAATCCACAACCTCATAATCGAGAAGCGTCTTATTCGCTGAGCCATCATGTGAAAATTCTCGTAATTAAAGTTTTATCTTAACCCTGATAGTGGAAGGGGCCACTGAGGGCCGATGCCTGCCGGGGCTGCGGGTTGTTCGCAAGAGATACCGCGCCCCCGGAACGCAAAGGGCACAAGAAGGAACATGGGTGGGTTTTAGTCAGTAAAAGTCTGACACTCCCTCCCGTCCCGCCCTGGGCGGGAGAAGTTATTTGATGACTTCCCACCCACCAAAAAAAAAAAAAAACCCTGATAGTGAATGCTTGGAATTGAAATCCTATAAGAACCTTTTTTATCACAGCGTCTGCCAAAAAAGTAATGCCACATTGAAATATCTCTTCAAACTTGCCAAACATCATTCCCGTAGCTTCCAGCCTGCCGCTGCCCACCCAGGTAGGGACCGAGCGTGAAGCTACAAAACTAGTTAGGTACTCGGAGTCGTCTGCCAGCCGGCGCTATAGTTCACGTAATACCGGCATTGTTCACGAATCTGCTCTCCGTACCAGTTTGTAGGAGGACCATGGCTTTTGTTAATACTTGAAGTCAAGCAAGTACTTAGAGACATGAAGATGTTCCTAACTTCTCGACGTTAAAATTTTTTTTGTGATTTATTTCAATTAGACCATTAAAAGGCACTTTTGAACATAAATTACATGTTAAAATTAAAAATATTGAATCTGGTTGCCCATTCCAAAAGGTAGTTTCGTATGGAGAAGAACGGGCAAGAAACTCTCTTTTAAAAAGGTATATTACAATAAGTTGTACAATTCCATAAAACTATACTAATCTCAAAACGATTTATCAAAAATAAAAGTCATTCAAACTACTGCAAGACGTACTCAGTGCTACAAATTAGTAATGAAAGTCAAATTAATTGTAATATTTAATACCAATATACGTTTCAAAGACAAGGAATCATTTATAATTAAATTAGCAAACAGTTGATTTTCTCAAATTATCAGTCGTGACGTGGCATTTCCGCCATAATAAATAGCAGTTATCGATTGAAATAAGGTTCATATTCGTATATGAACGTATGTGTCTTAAGACGACAGTGTTTTTTTCAAAAAACCGTTCAGAGTTTGAGCCAGCAGTAAACAGTATCTTGCCACTGTTATCAGAAGCTTGGTTGGTCCTCTATGGTGGAAATGTAAAGCCACAATATTATGATAATGAATACAATGACCGATGCGAGCACGGCATTGGAAAATACCTATAAATACTGTCCCACCTTCACTCAAGCCATGGCCACCGCCCGGACACCCATACCGTCCGGCCTGACCGACATCGGATCCGGTCGGACACCCGACAATGCACGAAACGTTATTATTACTGAACAATACATTTTTATCTCGACTCTATTCGATTCAAATGCATCATGATCTATGAGTATCGATACATAGTTTCAATGCTTTCATACATAAATTGTTTAACGATGTTACAAAAATATAGGTGCGGTATTGTTTACAGATAGACAGATTTTTGACCAAATATTATGTATTATTGAACATATTATTTTTTTACCTACTACACATTACTTTACACTACATACTACTTATACATACATACTTACATATTACTTGTTAACTGTCTCGGTGGTCTAGTGGTCCTAAGAGCGACTGCTACCCTAGAGGTCTTGGGTTCGATTCCCAGGTCGAGCAAAAAATGTTATTGGGTTTTTCTATGAAATTCTCAGTAGCAGCTCGGAGTTAGGATTTGTGCCCGGTTAATGACTATAGGCTCGCCCCCTATTAAATGGGACCTAAACATACGCGCAAACTGTGGGTGTACATTGTTACACCTCTGCCTAACCCTTCGGGGAATAGAGGCGTGATGGTATGATGATGATTTTTATATTCCGACTGAAAGGTAGGCCTTTATCTAGATAAAACGGCTACCTTTAATTATCTGCTGTTCCATAGGCCCATGAGCTGTCAATTGTATATTTTGCAAGAGATTTTATATTTGTTGCAGATTCTACACTCTCGTGCAATAGAATTAGGACACTCGTCAAAATTCAAAAGCAATTTTCTTGAAAACTGTTGATTCAATTTATTTAAAGTAGCTTATGAAAATATATTGCGCCTCTCCGTGCCTCTGTACGCATACTTCAAATACATAGAATCCAAATTCATCGAGGAATTCGCCACTGAATTTTAACGAGTGTCCTAATTTTTTTGCACTTGAGTATATTTCAGTTGGGTCTGTCTGTTTTTGGGCTACATACAGACAATATTGGGAATTAAATTTAGTGCAACGTCCCAATATATCTTTTCATGCGGAAAAAGCAGGTTGAAACTTAAAAGTAGGAGAGAGAAAAAACATCAATTTGTGTTCCTAATTTTGATGCCGCATCAAATGCCTCGGTGCCTCTAATCTTTTCCGGGGCAATCACGGAAGGAATTCACACGGGCCAATGCGCACCATCATTTGAGGTACCTATCGCTTTGGCGCCAAAACAAAGCTAAACTGACAGTCTATGCCCGCTCGGCCGGCTGTACGCATGCGCGACCGCGCGCCATCTTACCGTTACTATAGCAACGCGGATGTAATCAAATAAACGACTATTTTATTGTTAATAAACATTGTTGTGTTTGTGATTTATATTTTGAATTATTTATAAAAATATGGTGACGTTTTGTGAGTTTATTAGCCATTTCAAACTTTTCTATTGTATGTTTTTATTTGTGAAGTAAAGTAGGTATGTGTTACGATTATTGCGCTTCGTATTGGTTTTATCGCGCATGGCAAGCCGTTTTTGTCTGTCAAATTTTCTTGCACGGATCTTGACTTTATATGTAAGTATATAAGACTTATAATTCAATACCAGGTTTGGGAGTTATAAACATATTTGCTCATAATTACGTATTTAAAATAATTACTTAATGAATTTGTACAATATGGTGAATTTTATGTAGGCAGTGAAGGAGTAATCACTTTATAATTTATTTTTCTAATTAGTAGCTCTCTGAGCGAACAACTTAAAATCATTGAGATAAGTAGGGATGTACAATAATGCTGTTATAATAATTATAAGTATATAAATAAAATAGAACACCAAAATTTTGTTTAAAGAACACTAGCGTACTCCCCGCGACTTCATCCACGTGACTCATTTCGTTACGTCTTTGTTTACTGCTCCGCTCCCGTGTGTCGTAGCGTGATGTTACCCATGAACAATGTAGCTATCTACTGAAGAACCAATGTTACAAATCAGTAAAGTAGTTTCGGCGCATTCGGTACAAACAAACAAAAAAATATTTCCTTTTTATAACAATAAATTAAGTACAGTAGGTATAGACAGTCACACAAGCTGTTTACCAATTTGTTTTCTGTAAATCATTACAAAAAATATGACTTTAGCAATATTTCCATTTACATTACCTACGACAATCAATAAGAGCGCACAATATGCAATAGGTAACACATTTCGCCGACATCTCAGATTGCGACTGCGGTAAAAACCGCATTCGTAATAAATGGCCAAATTAATGTTAGAATGTAATTTACCGTTATACTTGGCGTCAACTTTTACTGTCTGCACTAGTTTTAATTAATTTAATTCAGTCTTGTCGTGATGGCCCGGTGAGCAAGTCCTTTCATACAGTACGTAGAACGACGATCTTGAAGTTAGCCATTTGGCTGCGCAATGGATCTTTTAGGAACAAAATTAGTCTACTGCGCAGGTCATCGGCTAACTTCAGAATCACCCAGATTCGTCGGCCGTATTGTACGTTCGGTTGCGGGTTCAATACCGAGCCATACCAATGTGATTTATTCAATTTATATGTACACTAACACTTTTTGCCCGACTTGGGAATCGAACCCAGAACTTCTAGCGTAGCAGTCGCGCTTAGGGCCATTAGGCTAACGAGGCAGTTCATTGACATTACACTAAAAATAAAAGTAGTTTTCTAGCAATATCATTCGCTCAATGTTACTTAGTTTGATAGACAGTATGAGTAGATAACGGTTATCATTATCTACTTAGCCTTTTTCCAACTTTGTTGGGGTCGGCTTCCAGTCTAACCGGATACAGCTGAGTACCAGTGTTTTACATGGAGCGACTGCCTATCTGACCTCCACAACCAAGTTACTAGGCAACAGGAAACCTTTTGGTTAGAGTGGTTATAAGACTTCCTGGCTTCTGGCTATCCGTAACGACTGTCAAAGATCTACGAATGGCAGCCGGGACCAACGGCTTTACGTGCTTTCCGAGGCACGGTGGTGTCACACCACCAACTTCCAAACTCCGGGTTGCTACTGAGCAAATCCTAATGGGAAAACCCAATGACACTTTTTGCCCGACTTGGGAATTGAACCCGGGACCCCACGCTCATCAGCCGCGCTTGCGACCACGAGACCAACGGGGCAGTAGATAACGGTTATGTTATATATGTTACACCTCGTATATCAGTAACTACTTTCCCACGATATTAAAAGTCAATTGCATAAATTGTACTTTATCTTCACGACTCATTTACACAATGGGCCATTGCAGCGCTTTCAGTTGCATTACTATTTTCTGTTGGGTATACGAAATTGATGGAACGTCTCGCTAATAAGGAGTTATGAGGCTTCGCTTTGTATGGATCATTGGTGGTCTTGCTGGTCTGACCTGCCTCAGTTTTACGCCTTCAATTTCAGTAGGTCATCATCATCTGCTTAGCCTTTCCCCAACTATGTTGCGGTCGGCTTCAAGTCTAACCGGATGCAGCTGAATATCAGTGTTTTACAGAGAGTGACTACCTATCTGACCTCCACAACTCAGTTACTGGGCAACACGATATCTATTTGGTAAGACTGGTTGTAACTGCCTCGGTAGCCTAGTGGTCCTAAGGGCGACTGCTACGCTAGAGGTCTCGGGTTCAATTCCCAGGTCAAGCAAAAAGTGTTACTGGGGTTTTCTATAAAATTCTCAGTAGCAGCTCGGAGTTAGGATTTGTGCCCGGTTAATGGCAATAGGCTCGCCCCCTATTACATGGGACCTAAACATACCGGCGAAGTGCAGAACTACTTTGGTACACCTCTGCCTAACCGTATCGGGAATACAGGCATGATGGTATGTTATGTCATGCTTTTTATTTTATACCTAATAAATAAAATGCAGTGATTCAACGTTATTTGTGTAATGCTATAATAACAGAATGTATAGTCCTGAAAGAAACTGATAGTGCAATTCCGCGAATCTTTCTTTAGAGCATTTGGGTGAAGTGAACTTCGGCCAAGTAGTCAATCCTTAGCATCAGGATGGCAGCTCACCTAAATTTCTTGAAGGAGAATTTGACAGAATAGACATGAAGGCCAATTTTACCAATCAAAAATATTTAAGATCTTGTCTCAATGTACGTGAATTAAAGGCATTTTTTGGCAAAATGAGATTGAATTGCGATCGTTCCTAGTTAGTAGTATTGCCCCCCCCCCCTACTTATAAAGTTTTAGATGGGCTTTTAAATTAACCCTATCGATAACCATAGTCTTGGTAATTACATAGGAACTCCTTGACTGAACATCCGGGTGGGCAAAGGGAAGCACACGACATCCGTTTCGCTAAAACCGCAGCTGTCATCTGTACCTTCTTGGGTGTGACACCAAGCTGATGACTAATATTAGGGCTGACACCTCCTTAATTCGTGACCCAGTACCAAAACGTTAAAAACCCCATACATTTGGTTGAAATTGAGATTGTTTCTCAGACTCATATGAAAAATATTCAGATTAAAATAGTAATTATACCTAACATCAGTAATTTTAAAATTTCAAATCTCTAATACTGTTGTTTTACCCTCGTACAATAATATGCACCTGGCATGTCATCTCTTCACCACCTGTGGTTGACTGGTAGTGAATGCCTGAGGCATTAAGTCCGACATGGACCCTTTGGTGCATAAAGTTTAAAAATATATATATATATCGTTTATATTTAAATTTTTGTTATTATTTTAATTTATGGCTTATCTTTCAATTTATCGAAATTCTCCTGACTCATAAAGACTCTTTTTGATAACCGCTCGAAACTAGGACGAATCCGAGAAATCCGAAAAAGATGGTAACCCTTGCCATTACGGATGTTTGGACCGACAGGTGGGTGGTACTGCGGTTACCAACATGCTTGCATGTTTAATTAATAAACTAATTAAAGCCTCATCTTTACATAGTTCACCACTTAATAGATGGCACTTTTAATAAATATGTTTACATTATTACATAATAAGAAATCTGTCAATCAACAATCAACAAAATTTCTGTTCCTTGCACCTACTATGTTTTGTATCTGCATCACCCTAAGGTAGACTGGTAGAAAATGCCAAAGGCATTAAGTCCGCCTTTGTACAGTGTATTATTTACATTATGTGCAAAGAGTTTAAATAAATAACAATCGCACGGATAAATACATTAACCTATGACTTTCGGCAATAATATTGTAACCAAGATTTTGTAGAAACCAATTTGAAAATAGTGCCCATGGAGTTTCTTTCTCGTTCTTCTACATATAGACCTACGCTTTGGAACGAGCAACTAGCTTCAACTATTGTATGTGTAACTTCTTGACGATAAATTCAAAAGTGCCTATGGTCTAATTGACATAAATGCTTTGGCTTTGACTTTTGACTTTGACTTTTGATTATATTCCAGCTTAATGAATAATACACTTACTGCAGATTATCGACACGAAGATTATTTTAAACTATGAACTAGTTCCACAGTAATATTATTTATTTGACCTTTTTGACCCCAAATACTTCACAGTAGTTCCCAATATTTCAACACGCCATTACACAGTTGAACATCTGAACAAATAACGTGTGTTTCTAATGATAAACTTCACTGACGAAAGCGCTGACGTAAAATTATTAGCTTCGAATTTATTTTAGACTAGCTTCTAGCCCGCGACTTCGTTTGCTTTCACTATTTTATTGGTTTTAATTTGGTTTTCGCATACCCCTCTTTTTTAATTAAAGTATGCCGAAGTTACTTCTTATAACATCAGCTATCTGTTCATCCCCTATTTTATCCCCTTAGGGGTGGAATTTATCAAAATCCTTTCTTAGCGGATGCCTACGTCATAACATCTACCTGCATGTCAAATTTCAGCCCGATCCGTTCAGTGGTTTGGGCTGTACGTTGATAGATCACTATGTCAGTCAGTCACCTTAGTTTTATACTTGCTCCTGCCCACTACTTCGTCTGCTTCAAAGTTGATATATTATCCCACGGGAACCGTACATTTTTCCGGAATAAAAAACCTATACATGATTCCAGATAATATTGGTATACAATCTCGCAATTTTTCAATATTAAGTAACATCAATCCAAACATTACTTATCTACGATTATTGGAAAGCTCTAGAGGTATTTTTACTTTAATACCATTGTAAATAATATCTTTTGCGAATCTAGTATTTAATGATATTTCATTATGCTCATCATTATGACTAACAACATTGGCTACAGGAACGAAAAATGTAAAATAAATCTGCCCATTCATACATTTTGTCTAGTTATTAAAGAGTTATGTTTCTCACTCAAGTACGTACTTAGTCGGCAATGTAAGGACTTGATTTTGGCGCTTTAGTGGTCATGAATAAACATAAATCAAGGATTTTTACTAACAAACACTTATTTGTGATCTGAACTATCTAAAATTCTGCTCAGCTTCTTGCGAGTAGCGCAATTATAAAATAAGAATAAATTAATATTCCACATGTTCAATAGTACAACGTATTTTTCCTAGTACCTACCATGTTCTTCCCACAGCGTGCGCCAATATAACCCACACTCTGAAAGAAAATACACGTCATATAGGTGTGTGAGTGACGTAGAAGGCAATACACAATTACGGCGCGTCTCACACAGTCCCTGTGGCGCAGAGGATAGCGCGTTGGACTTCTAATCCAAAGGTCGTGGGTTCGATCCCCACCAGGGATGCGATATTTCACTGGGAGTCAAATCGCACGTGAGACAATCTTTTTGTGTTTTTCATTTGTTTTTGTAAAAATAATTAATATTTTGTTTTGTTTTGAAGGTATTTTGATACTTTTTTCAGGTTTGTTATAAATGAATGTACTAAAAATTGAAATAGTGAATACGTTTAGTTTAATGTTTAAATAATAATGTACCACGTGGGAATTTGTTAATAATCTAAGTACTTAAAAGATGACAAGACAATAAAATTATGATAATGAGATTTATAAGCTGAGAATAGGAAATATAAATAAAAAAAAATGTTTTTTTTTTATATTTGTACTTGTTGTATTGTAATACGTCTGGTGGTATTATCCAAATTACTTGCTAATTATCATTATTTCGATTTCCAAAACAAATCTAAGACAAAACTAAAAATAATTTTGTAAAAGGAATTGAATAATAATATGTACCTATATTTTTACTTATCATTGATAGTGATAATTCATCAAAAGATGACTAAAGAGAACAGTCTGACAGACAGACTCCCCAAGACGGTGGAGGACATAATTATGTATATAAGGATTTCCTTAAGCTTAAAGGAGTCTTCATCGAATTTTTTATTCTCAAACTCCCAAGTTCTTGAAAAAAAAATGTTTCAACCCGAATTAGTACTTATACCAGTAACAACACGAATTATTTTCGAATACTCAGTGCATTTTCGAAAAGTCAACCCTTTTTTTTTTTTTTTTTGGTGGGTGGGAAATCATCAAATAACTTCTCCCGCCCTGGGCGGGGCGGGAGGGAGTGTCAGACTTTTACTGACTAAAACCCACCCATGTTCCTTCTTGTGCCCTTTGCGTTCCGGGGGCGCGGTATCTCTTGCGAACAACCCGCAGCCAAAAGTTAACCCTAACACGATGAGTCATTTAATTTGTATTGATTGCGTCAATTAAAATGGTTTATTTGTTCACCAATAATGCTCCTTTTATTATTTCACGTTTATGAACAGACGGTTGCTTAATTAATTTACACACCTGCCTTTTAATTCCTAATCTCGTAATCAATCAATACCTATTGTTTATCAATTAGTTTCGACTGGTTGAAATTAATTGCATCTTTTGAGGACCGATTTTAAGTTATATTGTTACAACAGTCCCTGTGGCGCAGAGGATAGCGCGTTGGACTTCTAATCCAAAGGTCGTGGGTTCGATCCCCACCAGGGATGCAGAATAATTTGGCTGTATAGTTATTTCTGATTATTTTGGGGAAAAATGGTGTGTAAATTATAGCAACATTTAAAAAAAAATCTAAGAAAATAAATCGATTATTTCGATTAAATTAGCAATACAATAGTTGAGCAGATATGCTGTTTTTTTTTGTCGCTATATTATGCGTCAAAAAGTCATTTATTTCTAATATATACAAAATTAACTTATTTTAAATCTTTAAAAAATTCCAACCAAGAATGTCACGGAGACCAAAAAAAAAATATACCATCACGCCTGTATTCCCCGAAGGGTTAGGCAGAGGTGTAACAATGTACACCCACAGTTCGCCGGTATATTTAGGTCCCAGGTAATAGGGGGCGAGCCTATTGCCATTAACCGGGCACAAATCCTAACTCCGAGCTGCTACTGAGAATTTCATAGAAAAACCCAATAACACCTTTTGCTCGACCTGGGAATCGAACCCAAGACCTCTAGCGTAGCGGTCGCGCTTAGGACCACTAAGCCAACGAGGCAGTACGGAGACGTTTTTAATTTATTTGTTCTACTTAAGTAGGTACATTAAATTAATTTGTATTTTATAGAAATAATAATGTGACTATTTTCGCGTGTTTTTTTTTTGACACAGACTGTATAACATTTTAGCAAAGAATAATAACATTTGTTATTCTTTGGTTTTAATCAGAGAACGTTGAAGTTATGTTATCTAGACAATTAATAAAAAATGTTAGAAATGAAAATCAATACAAGCAGTCGTGTGGATTATTATAATATTTGTTGTTTAGAGGTGACCTTGGGCATTTACTCGTAGTAGTCATTATTTAGGTACTGTATCCATATAACTGCCTCGTTAGCCTAGTGGTCCTAAGCGCGACTGGTGAGCTAGAGATCTTGGGTTCGATTCCCAGGTCGAGGAAAAAGTATTATTGGGTTTTTCTGTGAAATTCTCAGTAGCATCTCGTAGTTAGGATTTGTGCCCGGTTAATGGCCATAGGCTCACCCCCTATTACATGGGACCTAAACATATCGGCGAACTGTGGGTGTACATCGGTACACCTCTGCCTAACCCTTCGGGGAATACAGGCGTGATGGTAAGTTATGTTATGCATCCCTATAGTTACTGGCTACAAACAGCAGCTAATTTTAAGTTCCTACATTTTGCTAGGGCTAGAAAACAATTCAATGGATGGAGATTCATTCTTTCTCATTTTTTCATTCGACCGGTCTATCCTGTATAAATGTATCTCAACGAATTTAGGTGAAGTGAGTTTGATATGTCCTGTCATCCACCGCCAGTTCTATTTTGTCTAAATCTCTCTCGGGGAATGTAAGTGAAGTGATTATGAGTGAGCACTCATCTCGACTCACCTCAAATTTACTTCACCTAAATAGGCTGAGGGTTGATGTTTAGGAAATTAAACTAATGGGCGTAACTGTATCTATTCCATTCAATATAAAATGAAAGAAATAACGTTACAACGTTATCGTTACCTATTACAATGTTAGCGTAAATAATAAAAAATTTAAGTAACCCCCGACAGAAGAAAAAAAATCCCTACCTTACCCAACAAAACAGCAGATAACTTTGAAACCGCTGAACCGATTTCCATCAAACATAGCTAAGAACACTCCCGACTAATTCACCTTTTAAACACAAAAAACAAAATCACACACATACACACACACATACAGACACGACAAACTTATAACACGCCGTCGTTTTTGCTTCGAGGGTTAATAACGCAATGCAAACTATCAGCTATTTACAAGAAATATCGCCAAAATGTAGTCAATGCAACAAAATAACACATTATCTGCGGAAATATATCTAATGCTTTTAATAAATGGATTACCTATTAAATCGTCCACGTTCTAATATCAGTGTCAATGTGTCAAAAATACTTGTATTTTATATTTCTGACATTGATTATCGCAAAGATGTGTTTCCGACAATATTTTAACATTTTTAACTACGAGAATTAGCTCTGGTATTTTGATTTGTAGTACATTCAATCAGCGTACAGATCTAAAACTGGGATCAAACAAAAATTCATTAAACAGTGAGTACCATCGACCACGATACTCGTAAGTCGTGCAAACATAGGTACTGTTACCCGACGATCAAGTTTTTTACCGGCCATGTTTATATCCGTTAACCGGTCAGTCGGTCAATAAGACCATACATCGATCAGAAACGGGTTAAATATATTTTTGGTACAATCGACCTAGTTGAAAAGTATTAGAGCATTTTGTGTTGGTGATTGGTTTACCTTTAATGAGGCCAATTGGTTTTTTAAGTAGCAGGGCGTTTGTACTTGTCTATCAATAATAACAATTGGTTTGGAAAAAATATTTTTGTAAATTTATAGCCTACTCAACGGGTAGTTTCAGAGATTAGCGCATTTAAACAAACACACAAAACAATCAAAAAACTCTTCAGCTTTATTATAATTATTATTAATTCATTTATTTCAGACACAGTTTATATATTATACATAAATAACAAATTAAAATCATAATTATTAATTACACATAAACACTTAAATTACAAAATGTCAAACAATTAAATTCAATTCAATATTATATTAGTACTAGCTTCTGCTCTCGACTTCGTCCGTGTAGTTTTATCATCCGCATTAAGTTACGTCTTTGGTTACTGCTCCGCACCTATTGGTCGTAGCGTGATATTATAGTAGCCACCACGAAACGTGACTACAAACGTCTAGTTAATTTTTGGGATTTTGGGTTATTTTCTGGATTTTTTGGGTCGCCGACGCTGCACGCGATTGGTGCGTCAGACCGACCGGAGACGGACCGATCGCGTGAAGCGTCAGCGCCCTAAATAAAACAGAAAGGTACCCAAAAATTAACTTACGTTTGTCCTCACGACTCGCGGCGGCTACTACATATACCTTCCTCGATAAATTGACTATTCAACACAAAAATATTTTTTTAATTCAAACCAGTAGTTTCTGAGATGAGCGCGTTCAACCAAACTAATAAACAAACAAACTCTTCAGGTTTATAATATTATTATAGATTTACATATAGTTAATTACATTAGAATTTTATTAATTTACTTATGTTTTATGACGTAAGTGTATGCTTCTTATGATACTTAACGAAGGTAGGTAAGATTACATTGTAAACAAATACATTAATAATAAAAATAATACACTAATTTGAACATAATGTTGCCAAACAGTTTTTAATACCATACAACGGATACATAATAATATCTATTATGTTATTCTTGTATGATCGTGTGAACAGCGCAGTTCAAGGTTATTTTGAAATAAAATGCGGTTATGCGCGAGTTGGGGCCGTAGAGCAAAAACTCTTATACATATAGCCTATGACACACATGAATAACGCGGCTTTTTAAGGGTAAAAAAAAAACAAAATTGTTTCAGTAGATCCAGAGATTACCCCCTACAAACTCACAAACTTTACCTCTTTAAAATATTAGTATTGATAAAATCCTTAAATGAATATAACGCTTATTTGCCAAGCCTTCAAACGAGCTTTGAAGGTGCCTATAGTTGGGGCACCACAATAGAACATACATACATTTCAATGTAAAAGATTGTTAACTCACAGAACCCCAAAAAGTAATAACAATGAAGATAAAGAACAGCCTTGAGACGGGTTGCTATTCTTAAAAGAGTTATTTACAGACACACGTTTATATGTTTTAAAGAAAGGTATTTTATTTTTAATATCCTCACGGTCGATTGCTTTTGTAGTCGTGCTGCAGACGGGCAACACACAGTAACTACAAAATGTCGCTACCGGGTTACGAACTACAGCTACACCTTAGTCCGACATGCACAAGGTTGCGGAATTTGTTCGAAAGAGTCTTCGTGGTCCTATAACGCAGAGCATTAATAGGTACAAGGATGGGTTTTTGTCAGCAAGAGTATGACACTCTCAAAAAAAGGGCCGTCTTGCATGATAGCTCGCACTTTGATAACCAAGATTAATAAGGTCACTACATTCCACAAGGAGTTGCTTTGGTGTGGCCGCCACCGACCACCAAACTGCAACTCTCGTCAACTTTCTGCATCCTTACGATACTGATATACCTTATACCTTACGATACGATACTCTCAGCAACTACTGGTTTGAATTCAAAAAATATGTTTGTGTTGAATAGTTCATATATCGAGGAAGGCTATAGCCTATATAACATCACGCTACGATCAATAGGTAAGGAGCAGTAACCAAAGACGTACCCTAATGCGAGTGAAAAAACTACGCGAACGAAGTCGCTGGCAGAAGCTAGTAGGGTATATAATCGAAGACGTAACTTACCGCGGGATAAACTGTAGTACCTAGGTATAGCTAGTGTGTTAATAAAAGAAGCGGCCATTGACTACTTGTGTCAACCATTGACCACAAATGGATTCTGTACAGTTTCGCTACTTAGACGCAACCTCCAGCCACAGATGCCTGCATTTAGTGGCTGTAACAAGTGGCCCGTGTGGAACACTGAAGGTGAACAAAACAGGCTGCTCCTACTACATGTTTAGTAGCTCTCGAAGTAGTGCGGTTCATGCTGTTTTCACCTGCTCTGTTCCGGTCTGTTTTGCTTACTTGCATTTTTTGTCTTAGTCGTCCTATTCCTTGGTATTAGTCCAAGACCTCGCAGTCACTAAAACTTACGTCATTTAAGCGTTGCTAAAATGATTATGAAAATAGATAGACAAAGGTTTTTCACAAATCCTGCTAATCCTATTCTACTTCCTACTAATCCTACTAGTATAATTGTATATTATTGTATATCCTGTCCTAATAATATTATAAATGGGAAACTTTGTGATGATGGATGGATGGATGTTTGTTACTCTTTCACGCTTAAACGGCTTAACGGATCTAGATGAAATTCAGCACTGAGATAGATAATAGTGTGGAAACACATAGGATTCTTGTTATCACGGAAAAATGTACGGTTCTCGTGGGATAATATATCAAACTTGACGCGGATGAAATCGCTGGCAAAAGCTAGCATTCTGTACTAATATAATGAAGCTAAAAAGCTAATTTGTTTAAACGCGCTAATCTGTGAACAATTGAACATACCGTTGAATACCTACCTCTAGATAGGGCTTAAAACATTACAAAACAAGCAACTAATGTTTAGGTAATTGACAATAACGCATCGCGCCAACAAATTAGGTTCAAAATAACGATACGTTTGATGTTAGTTGAATCGGATAACCATAAAAATAACAGTACCTAATTGAAGTTTTCTTTAATTTGTGTAAAAAATACACGGCTCAGTGGAATAATTTATAGGTATGTCTTTAGTTCATAAAATTCCCTATAATGTCATTACGTAAAATTATATAGTTTACGCTCAAAATTCTGAGATCTATGCGACGCTAAAAAAAATTTATGCTCTCCTTTACGATTTTTTTACCATGATACTGTAATACTTTCATGAAATATTTATAGGTAAGTCTTTTCTTTAGATCCTTGACAATACACTCAATTTTCAGGCTTGTAATATGTACCGATACGCCAGACTGTAAGACACAAAATGTGTGTTTTACGGTGTCCTGTGTTCTGATAGCCCCTTACCGGCAACCCCTGTGGGATACGGATCTTGGCTTAGTTCCCGGGATCCTCGGCGTAAGTGTGGGAAGGGAACACTGGGGTGGTTTTTAGTCCGTAAGAGTCTGACAGACCCCTCCGACCTCCCCAGGGCGGTGGACATCCATGAGGATTTTCCATCCCGGCAACAAATAAAAGCCATTGGGCGTTGCAGAAGGAGAACAACAACGGTACAGACTGGATCGGTTCTTGATTATTAGATAGACCGACTATCTCCTCATCGTAACATAACAAATACTGGAGCGCAGATTTAATACGCAAAATAAAATAAATAAACAAGTTCAAGGTCTACTATCAAGGTTGTAACCAATACATAATTCACAAGTTAGTATAGTAAATATCAGAAACCGGTTTTCTCGTTTAAGTAGCACGTTGGGAGGAGCCTGTACACTTATAACAACTTCTTTTGTACCCATTTCACGGTCTACGAGACTAACTGCCTCTTGCTCTTTGCTACGCTAGAGGTCTTGGGTTCGATTCCCAGGTCGAGCAAAAAGTGTTATTGGGTTTTTCTATGAAATTCTCAGTAGCAGCTCGGAGTTAGGATTTGTGCCCGGTTAATGGCAATAGGCTCGCCCCCTATTACATGGTACCTAAATATACCGGCGAACTGTGGGTGTACATTGTTACACCTCTGCCTAACCCTTCGGGGAATACAGGCGTGATGGTAATTTTGATCACACAATCCAAAACCCATGATGGGTTCGACCCCGCACAAAATTACCCAGTGAGCTCATCTTTTAAGGACACATAGTTTCAAACTTCAAGCTTGTCTTTATCTATACATATTTTCCTTACAAATAAACACAATATACACACGCAGCAATGTCAGTAGATTGTTTTCTTAAGGTCACTCTTATTGATATGACCTCACGCTCTCTTACGACATCAAAGGCACTGTTTGAATGAAGATTGAACGATTAGAGCTGTTGGCGGGTATTTTTAGTTCTAGTATTATTTGTTTAGTTTTCCATAATGGTATGTGAAATGCAATGAACGATTCAATTCTTACTGTGGGACCAGTCAAAATTTCTTATTGAATTGCATTGGCTGTACATTGACATGGCACATTTCAAAACAAGTAGTGATATTTAAAAAAAATATTTTTCGGGAAATTCCCGCCACACTATACCTACGCTAGAGGTCTTGGGTTCGATTCCCAGGTCGAGCAAAAAGTGTTATTGGGTTTTTCTATGAAATTCTCAGTAGGAGCTCGGAGTTTGGATTTGTGCCCGGTTAATGGCAATAGGCTCGCCCCCTATTACATGGGACCTAAACATACCGGCGAACTAGAAATTGTTACACCTCTGCCTAACCCTTCGGGGAATACAGGCGTGATGGTATGTGTATACCTAAACAATTAATGCAACTTCTGAAAACCAGAATCAACAGTTTCGACCACCAGAAAACCGCCGAGTCTTGTTTAACGAAGCGATGTTTAACGAGTCCGAGAGAAACTATCCAACTGCTTTGGCTCCAACGAAATAATAAAAAAAGGACTACGGAGGAGTAAGAGACAAACCTTATTACATAAAAGACAACCGCCTTCAAAAACAAAAAAGTTAAAAATAACTTTAGCTTTGGAAGTCGGCGGCTCTGGTTCTGTTTGTTGTTTTGTATAGCCACCGACTTCCATCAAAATCGGACTTCTCTGTAAAAAGTATTGAGTGATCGGTGTGATCACATATAAAAAAAAAATATAAACACGTCGAATTGATAACCTCCTTGCCTCCGATTCTTTCCGTCGGTCGAAAACCATAGTTTACTTCATGGGTTGCGTACAGTTCTAAACTTACTAAATCACCTTTAGGAAGTTTAGATGAAGTGAGCTGCTGTCATTCCACTTGATGTTCGGGCGGCTAACTTCACTTATGGAATATTTTTACAGAAAAATAAACTTTGTATAAGGGAGCTCGGCTCAACCTCACGGTACCTTTTACCGAGGGATTTTTTTATATAATAGCACGCCTGGTTCTGAAATGTAATTTTAAAAATACCTACGTAGATCAGAGGACTGCAAATGCAATGCACCACTGAACTTTCACCGGTTGAACAGTCAAAATGACATCGTGGATTGCATTTTAGATCCTACTTCCTACTAATATTATTAAATCGAAAATTTGTGAAGATGGATGTTTGTTACTCTTTCACGCCTAAACACCTGAACAGATCTGGATGAAATTTGGCACTTAGTTGATTTGGTGATTGTAGTGTGGAATAACACTGATACCTTTTATCCCGGAAAAATATACGGTTCCCGTGGGATAATATATCAAATTTGACGCGAACGAAGTTGTGGACAGAAGCTAGTTCCATCATAATTGAAGTCATGTTGATTATCGAAAAAAAATCTACCATCACGCCTGTATTCCCCGAAGGGTTAGGCAGAGGTGTAACAACGTACACCCACAGTTCGCCGGTATATTTAGGTCCCATGTAATAAGGGGCGAGCCTATTGCCATTAACCGGGCACAAATCCTAACTCCTAGCTGCTACTGAGAATTTCATAGAAAAACCCAATAACACTTTTTGCTCGACCTGGGAATCGAACCCAAGACCTCTAGCGTAGCAGTCGCGCTTAGGACCACTAGGCTACCGAGGCAGTTCGAAAGGAAAGGAAGGAAGGAAGGTGAGGCGAAAGAAAATCTGTTTGTTTGCTATGGTAATAAGTTGTACAGATGATTCACTTATGCTTCTACGTTCTTACCGACTCAGTATAAAGCCATATAAGAGTACGTAGGTTTTATAAATAGCTCACGCGAATGTCGAGTCCAAGTGCATGGCTTCAGTCGCCTACTTCTGCGAGGCAGTAATGCTTGAGAAGGAGGCGGCGGGACGGTTGAGACAGCGGTTCTCCCGTCCCAGCCGCCGCGGTAGACGCTCCGGACGTCGGGAGCCGCGAGACGACTCCCGGCCACCGTAGTTACGGGCCTGTGGACAGTGAGCAATGGGTAGCTCACCGTCCTTACGTTGCATAACGACAGGCCGTGTCGACGGCGCGTTCGTGTTCCACGCGCGCCTCAAAGAGATGTCAGCAAAAGGAAGGGGCCACTGAGGGCCGATGCCTGCCG
This sequence comes from Caradrina kadenii, assembly GCA_947462355.1. Lineage (NCBI taxonomy): Eukaryota > Metazoa > Arthropoda > Insecta > Lepidoptera > Noctuidae > Caradrina > Caradrina kadenii. Next base: position 1,967,961 of record OX381674.1, read on the forward strand.
GGGCTGCGGGTTGTTCGCAAGAGATACCGCGCCCCCGGAACGCAAAGGGCACAAGAAGGAACATGGGTGGGTTTTAGTCAGTAAAAGTCTGACACTCCCTCCCGTCCCGCCCTGGGCGGGAGAAGTTATTTGATGATTTCCCACCCACCAAAAAAAAAAAAAAAGTGCATGGCTTACAATTACAAAAACACTTTAATTTGTTGTCTTTTTTTATGAATGACTACGTGATATCTGATATCTATACTAGTATAATAAAGCTGAAGAGATTTGTTTGTTTAAACGCGCTAATTTCTGGAACCACCAATCGGATCGAAAAAATCTCTTTATATATTATGATAGCTATATTTATAAGGAATAATATATTATATGAAACATCATGCTACGGTCGACTGTAGCGGAGAAATAACCAAAGACGTAATTTCACTCTGGTGACAAAACCTACGCGGGCAAAGTCGAAAGCAGAATCTAGTAATAGTCTTAAAATGCAGACTAGCAATTTATTTAAATAAAGCGTCCAAACATGTTCACACAGGCGCATTCTCTCTTCCTTTACGTACTCCCATAGTGCGATGGGACTGCAACACGACATGACTGGGGAGAGATCAATAATACTTTAACTAACATGAGAATAGAACAAAGTACCTCACGGTCAGCAGTCAAGACAAACGGCATTCAATACATTAATGATAATACAGTATCAGTACCCGGTAACCGGAGAAAACAGCATGGTTTCTTTAGTAGAGCGTCGCTCAAGGTCAGCGCGGGCGTTCCGGCTTGCGCACGCGCATCCTGCTCACATGGCGCCGATACTTTTGTTGCGCTTTTACTTACGAAAGTGGCGTCCGATTTCAATGGGAGAGGCTTTTTGTTCAGCCTCTGATGGGAAGTTGTTGACCCTTGTTAAGCCATAGGTAGGTGTGGGATGGTCAGGTTGAAGGGCTTATATTGGGCACGCCTTGGTTTATTTATTTGTACCAGTTACGTCTTTAGTTATTACTCCGCACCCGTGTGTCGTAGCGTGATGTTATATAGCTTATACTATTCCTCATTAATCTGGCTATCATATTATACAACAAATCATAAATTTCAAAATTTTTAAGTAACCCCCGACCGAAGAATAAAGATACCTACCGCAGCTAACAAAAGCTGATAACCTTGAAACGGCTGAACCGATTTGGATACAGAATATCTAAGAACCATCACTAGGAAAACTGCTTTCAAATAAAAAGAACCGCATTCAAATCGGTTCACCCGTTTAAGAACTAGAGTGCCACAGACAGATACACAAACACACATACAACACATACAATTTATAACACCACTTTTTGAGTCGGCGGTTAAAAAGACTTTTTCCAATCCGTCTGGCTGGTACACAAAATCTAAATTATTAGTAGAAGTTACCCTAAAAGTTTACAGTAATAAATTACAGAAACAAAAAACAAAAAAAAAACTATAAGGCATCCCCGTGGTTTCACCCGCGTTTAGTTGCGTCTTTGGTTACTGTGCTGCTCCCGTGAGTCATACCGAGATATTATGATATATAGCCTACGCTGACATGAATCCACTGATCAATTATACGTACCTAACTAAAACAAAAAGAAATGCCGGTATAGGTACAATGGAATAATGAAAAGGTCAACACCATTGATTCATCATAGACAATAATTTATGGAAGTATTATGACACTGAAATTATTATTGTTTCCGGTGTTTTTTATAGCAATGGTGACAATAGTGATAAAATGCGTAGGTACATAGGTAGGTACCTAGTTATAAATAGCTCACCTACCCACGTAATTGTGTGAGTCACTTTAGAAAAATGAAGTAGTGTACCCACGATTTTATAGTGGTTTCTTTGGCTAGAGCCAAAGTCAAAGTAATAACTAATTTATTTTAATTAGTGCTTTAACGAACTCAAAATTAAAAATTTTAAGTAACTCTCACAAATCCCTAAAGCAGCTAACAAAAGAGCTGATAACTTTGAAACTGCTGAACTGATTTCCATCAAACAGCTAGCTTACTAAGAATACTCCCGACTAATTCACCTTTCAAACAAAAAAAAACCAAATCAAAATCGGTTCATGCGTTCGGGAGCTACGATGCCACAGACAGACACGTCAAACTTATAACACCCCGTAAATCTAGTGGTCCATTCAAATACGTAGTTTCGTATGTAGAAGACTGAAAAGAAACTCCATACTTGCCTTTAAAAAAAATGGTCTAAACCTATTTTTTATTTATTAACTAGCTGTTGCCCGCGACTTCGTCCGCGTTGCCGTCGTTTTTCATTAAAAAAAGTAGCTTATGTCCTTCCGTATTTCATGTATACCTTTGGTGTTTCTATACCAATTTCTATGATTATTTTTTATTGAATAGTTAATAATGTTAACTTTTTTAATTTTATTGATTAATTTTACTGATTGCATTTTTGGTATAGGTATCGATCCCTAATCACCCCCTGATAGTTATTTTGGAAATATATTTGATGTACAGAATTGACCTCTCTACAGATTTATTATAAGTATAGAAGATAGATTATAAAATGTATTTCGTAATTATGTGAATTTGATAACGATCGACATAAAACAAACACTAAAAATTAAGCAATAATAGCACTAGTGGTATTAAGCAGTAGGATTCAAATTGTCTATTCAGGAGTGTTCAAAAAATCCAGTCCTATACAGTTTAAAAGCAATTGGGTTAATAAAAATAATATTTTCCAGACCGATTTCATGTCACGACGGCGAATCTCAACGAATACTACCCAAGTGCGCAGGAGATATTATAGTGCACAAGTATGTGCGCAAACACAGGTGCACTCCCTCTTCCCTAACTCTCGTAGCCCGATGGAACGGCAATCCGACACGACCGGGAGATACGTGCTTTCCAAGGTATCACGCCACCACCTCCCAAACTCCAGGCTGCTACTGAGAAATTTGTAATGGAAAAACACAATAAGTCTTTTTACTCGACCTGGGAATCGAACCCAGGGCCAGCGCAGCAGTCGCGCTTGCAAACATGCGACCAACTGGCCAGCTATCGAAATTAGGTCACAACTCATGGGAATAGATTGAATTTCCAATAAACAATTGAAGTTTCTTCAAATTCCTTGGAGACTCCATGCTTCATTGTTGTTACAAAAATGTATGTATGTATATAAATATGTATGACTCACAATAGAATCAAATTCGTATTATTGTGTTATCATTTTGACGTTTATTGATAAACTAATCAGTAGGTTATCGATGTACCGGGTAAGGAACATGCTAAAATGATTGTTATCAAATAACTGCTACTTGATGATAATAATTGAGTTTTTTTTAAATTACTCAATCACGTTTTTTTTGACAACCAGTCTAAACAAGGGGTGTCGTGTTACCCAGTAACTGGATTGTGGAAGTCAGATAGGCAGTCGCTCCATGTAAAACACTGGTACTCAGCTTCATCCGGTTAGACTGGAAGCCGAGCCCAACATAGTTGGGAAAAGGCTAAGCAGATGATGATGAATCACGTTCTTTCGAAGTTTATCTTAGACATCACTGACTCGGTGACGGAAAACATCGTCGCGAGAAAACCTTGACTAGTACATAAAACCCATGTATAAGTCTGAAATCGCCAATCCGCCTTAAGCGAGCGTGGTGATTTGAAAATTATGTCTCTGTCTGTCTGTTTGTTTTGGCTGATCTCCGAAATGGCTGCATCGATTTTGAGGGGACGTCCCTGAAAAGAAGGAGTAACTTAGTAGTGTAGTCAAGTTTTTTCTTGGGTTTTTGGGTTCTTTTCGGAGTTTTTTGGGGCTCCGATGCTGCAAGCGATCGTTCGACTAACGCGTGACGGACTAATCGCGTGAACTGAACGCAAAAACCCAAGAATTAACTTGACATTTGCGCTCACGACTCATGGCGACACACCTATATAATGTATTTTAGAAAGAAAATAAGGGTTCCGCCCGTGATAACCGACGTAAACGAAAGCGCGGGCATAAGCTAGTGAGACGTTACTAGAACGTCTGTCGTAACAATAAACAAGTACACAAGTTACGTAGGTACACAAATAGGTATGAAATAAAATTCACAAACAATAATTTAATCTCCATCTACAATACGTATCAGCCATCCGGTCAGTGTAGTCCTGATCGCGTTGACCGGCGGTCGTGCGTTCAAAGGTGCGTTGGAAAAATTACACGTGTGCTTCAAAACAAATAAAAATAAATAATGGTAATTGTGATACCCTGTGTTTATCTGTGATTGTGTTGGATTCTGTGTTTGGTGTTAAAAAGGTATGTTTGTTTGTGTATGTGTGTGTTTTTTTTAATATAATTGTGTTGTTTATTTTCTTTTTTTTTTGTGTAAATGAATGATGATGTTTTCTTGTTGAAGATTTCAACTTTTTTTTTTTTGAAGTATTCAAGGACGTAAGTGGTCGGTCTAATAATGATTTTGTTTATAAATAATTTTCCTTCTTTTTATTGTTATGATGTGTCATACATTGTTATAAGACTGTCTAGGACTGTAAAAAGTATCGATGTACAATTATTTTTT